>JZLH01S0100674.1:9609-28252 GCA_001188425.1 Eucidaris tribuloides
CTTACATGTACAATAGCAATGATATAAAGAAGCCTGTGGAGAGGATAAACAAAACTCATAAATGATTTATCAAGGGCTATCCCCTGAAATATATTACTGATATTATAAAATATAAAAGTATACAAATAATTAAGAGTTTAATACTTAATGCTACAAGTGGCACCAATTCATGGGAGTTGGGGAGTTGTGATGAGGAAAAGGAAATGAGTGAATATTAGCTAATAATTCAACAGTATACACAGTATATTGAAATAATACATGTTCACCATATTAGTCCGCAAAAGATGGGTTTGCTATGCATTCTGAGACATTCTGTAGATGTATTCCTCTTTTCATCATGAATAAAAATCTGGATATACATGTAGTTAAATGACCTTATTTATGATTATCATATCCTAGGAATAGAGATTTTCTCCCACTGCATTGTGCTAACCTACAAAGAGTCTCACCAATATTACATAAGAAAAATAAAATAACTACAGTATCTTATAAAGACAGGTGGCAATTTTGCCTCTAGACACCAACACTGAAAGAAAAGATAAACACTGCTTACTCTCTCATCATGACTGCTTAAACCACAAACTTTCAGATGTGAGTTAAAGCAGTATGTGTACATGAGCAAAGCCACTGGAACTTGAAAAAAACTGCTGTAGATTTAACACGTGCTACATACAGTGTAACATGTACAACATGTATGTATCATCCCTCAAAGCCAGCCATAATATATGTAGAGATAAGATACAAATGAATCCACTGTCATTTGATTTGTCAGAATAACCTCCAGCGGTACCAAATCCTGAATGCACAAATCAATTTGTTCAACTGCATTCAATACACACACACGCTGACTAGCAAATGTAGGCCTCGGCTAAACAAACACAAGCCAATTTAGGACCTGGGGCCCCAACCAACTACAAATTTCATCCTCCTCATTCGACCTTTACCGCAATCTGGATTGAATTCCACTTCTGCAGCGCTTCACTTTGCTTCGATTATTTTTGATGTACTTAATTTGTAGTTTTTAATTGGAACTATTTTATAGAAATGGGTACCATACTTACATTTACACTTCTAAACCAGATGTCCACTTAGTTTGATATTTTGTTTTCTTATTTATATCGTGCAACTCTTGGTCCATTCAATTCCTGGAAACATCTTTTTAATTTGCAATTTGTCAAGACCATACATACATTTCATTATTGAGTCACACACTTTAGTTTAAACAAGAAAGTCGTAAACCAAATAAGATGTTCTATCACTACACATTGTTTGAAATAGATGGTGAGGTGTACAAATTCCAAATTCTACTATATATAAATACATGAAGTAGGCCTACATACATGTATCTGCATAAATGTTGTCATTTCCGTAGAATAAAACCACCTATGGTATTTTTTTGAAATGCGGAATGACATTCTACTCCACATTAAATTCTCAGAAGAACCTGTATGTTTCTTATTCCACTTCCTTGCAGTGTGAGCTACCCTCAGTAATTTCACTAATTGCCCAAGACCTGCTTTTTGATAACTAAAGATGCCTGAACTCTTTCTGACATCAATTTGGGAGATAATTTACCACAACTCTCACGTTGGAATGGATGTCACAATCAAAATAGTTCAACCTCAAACACTGCAGTGCACTTTACGTTCAGCATTCACTCCAGTAAGAAGTGACTAACATCAACAAGCCTGTCACATCCTGGCCAGGCAGGCATGTCAAATCTAGCCAATAGACACTTTGAGAGTACCTTAAGATAAAGTTATCCAGCGAGAGAATGACGTATTCCCAAGTAGAAATCAATTGTGACCTCAAGTCTTGATAAAATCAAACACTAGATTGTCAGTGGAATTGTGTCATTTATGTGTCTGTATTTTATATAATTCATGCCACAGCATTATTCCAAAATGTATCTTAATATGATAATGATCACATGGTTCCATCTTCACGATGTAATTATTTCACGTAGCCACTGCTAGCATGCAATTTGGAATTTGCGCACAATATATTGAAAAAGCACTTTATTGCACTCTCTCAATTCACAGAGCAATAAAACCATCTTTGTCATATTCAGCAATCTTGAAGAAAATCTGCATTCCACATTGAACTTGAAACATAAACAGTTATATGAAATACACAGTTTCTCAAATATCAAATGATTTATAATTCCATTTAAGCTACTATTCAACTTGAAAAGTCTCATCATGCAAATGCAAGGTATTTAAATGTAACCCAAGCCATGAATGTTAAAGATTTTTTAAATCATTTTACTCTCATTGTTAATCTAATTACATCTACGTTTCATATTCATATCACTTTTCATTCAATTCCACTCTGGAGAGAGTGAGTCTTTTAGTTCTCCTAACAAACATTCACCAGAGCATACATAAATCTAGACAGGTGCATATTAAAGCAGCTCCTTTAATGCTATCCTGACAACGTTGTATACATTTCTGGAAATATTCAACCTATTCACCAATGCACAAGGTCATACTTGGACAATGCTTACTTTCACATTTTCAGTCAAAATCTATATCAATGTAAGTTTCCTTGGTTTGGATTCCAATTTATGTTTCCTTGATGTTTACATTAGATGAAGCACTATTTTTTGCCTTGATTTGATTTTACACAACATCCCATGTGGCTGGGCTTATATGGATGATAAAAACCTAAATTGTGTAATTTATAGAAGACAAAGTTTAATTACAAGATTTTACAGTATGTAAGGCACTAGTAATGAGACCATTGATAAATTGGTCTATTACTTGAAAATTCAAATTTCAGTACATTATATTCTCTGAAGGAACTAAACAACATGTACATGCAAGGAAATTAACTACTTTAAAATATTAAAATATTGATTTTGAACACTTCACCCATTGCCTACATTCTATAATTGTCATAGAGTTAATACAGGGCATACCTAGTTCCCGTAGCAAATGGGTTAAATGCCATTATCTTACTTCTAAACCTTTGTAAGAGGCAGATATAGATGTTTGCACGACAATGATTTTATTTCAAATTAATGTAATTATTTTTGGATTGTAGGTAAGTGCATGAACATGTTTCCTTATACCAGTGCCTGTAAACAATACTACCCAGTATACATGGAGAGTACTACTTACACTACTGCACTTTTCACAACACTAGCTTTGGGTCTAATTTGCATTGATTGGCCGCTCGGCTGGGATACATTAATAATGCAGTAGAGATCAAGCCGGGTAGCCTCTCTTAAATAAGATAGAGGCGGTTGACAATTATGCAGAATCAATGCTCCACTTTGGCCGTACAGGTAATTATATCACCATCAAATACACGTGCATGTACTGTATACACTGATCCTGATTTGATATTTTGTTGTGGTGAAGGATAACAGCAGATCATGAAAACAAAGAGTTGCCATTGTAAATAGGAAAACATGCTGCCTTGATTGAATTCAATCATTACCTACCTGTACTTATAATTAGTATGATCATAATCAGTTAAGAAGACAGGTTGTATCATGGTTGGTTGATTGTAATAGTGTACATTATTAACATGAGCAAGAGATATTTTATTCATGAATTCGGACAAAATTAACATTATTGCATTTCATGATAACAGACAAAGGTAAACAAGAAGGAATGAGAGAGTTCTAATAATATCTGCAAAAGCAAAAAACACAAAAATATTAAAATCACAGTTATTTAATCATTCGAGAGGTTTGCTTTGTTGTCAAGGCTAACAGCCTTTGACGCTGTAAGTTTCTCTGTATCTTGCTCCAAGCAATATCACAAAGCCTATATGCCACAATTACAAGAAAAGAAAAAATTATCTATGAAAGATGGATAGAATAGATAAGGAAACTCAGACAGACCTTGCTGCATATTGAAGTAATTGATGCTGAATGGCCTACACATCTAGAATTGTTCTATGTATGACCTTCAAATCACACTCAATTACATATAGCATAATTACACCTTGATGTGTATAACTACAACTCTCTCAGACAATATTGCATAAGATGTACTCAAACACAAAGGCAAGATTTAGGGCCTTTCTTTGATTTAATTCGACAATTTACTAGGAAACTGCTTACAACTTGACCCTGTCTCTTGGTTACTTGTTTTAAACAGAAATGGTGATAATACAACAATTACATGACTTACTGAAAGAAACTAGAAAGGGAGGTGGTTGCATTAGGAATAGGCTGAAATGCCTCTGGATACTAACTTATAAACTGAAAAAACATATATACTGAATATATATATACATATTCTTTTCAACCCAAGGTTATTGAAAACTGATACCATCATGCTATTTTCCCATTCAAGTTAAATTCAAACAGTAACAGTTTCATAAGTACTGGTCCTTTAACCCTTTTAGTCTCAGGCAGTAACAGCGCCATATCAAAAACAGCACAGAACTTAACACATGGACTAAGAGGATTAAATAAGTCAAAATGTGTATAACTTCAATATTCTACACACTGTTATTCATGAAATACAAAAGGCAACAGTATTTTCAAATAATATATTCAATAGGAGTTGCACTGAATTAAAAACATTCAACCAATCACATATGAATGAAAATTCAATATTATATTATTTAGTAGATTAAACATTAATATTTATGACCACAGACAATCCAATTTGTGTAATCTGTGGCAAATCATGGTGGTCGGTACGCTCATCCCATTAAAATCTCCATTATCTGGAATTAATGCATGAAATATGACATGCATCACAGAGCTTAAAGTGATAGGCTAACATTGTGGAGCTTCAATCTAAAAAATTGTCAAATTTTGATATCTAAACTACATAGTAGTGTTCACATGGACAAATAAACACCCTAGAATACAAAAGTTTGGAAAGTTACACTGCCAATGGGAAGTTATGCATGAATAAACAATTAAAACTCGGGGCGAGTTTAAATAGCGTAGGTGTACACATATTAAGTCTTTGGGAGAAAATGGGCAGGTGAATCCGATCAACTTACGATTTTCACTTTTTTAAAGCACTAAATAATCATTTTGAAATACAATTTTTTTCAGGGCATCATTTTTAGACCTTATCAAAGACAATGGTAGCATGGGGAATCATGTAGCTCAGATTTTTCAAACTGTGGTAAATGTTAGCCAATACCTTTAATGTTTTACTTTGTCACCCCCAAATCAAACAAGTACTTTCTTCCATTTTGGCTCAGAATACTTTGCTTTGAACTTTGCAAATGAACAGTTGTGTAGCATACAGAAGAAGGAAAAGATACATGTTGTTGCTGTTGTTGTTGTTGTTGTTGTTGTTATTGTTGATTTTATCGGTGTACATCAATCAATGTCCACTTATTCATAATTTTGGGAACTATCTATCTCGTCTTTTGTGTATATGACTTCAACTGGCTGTAAAATATAATGGAATAATTTGTTTGAATGTAGTCTGCGATCCCAAACCCCCATCCCCATCAAGCCACTAGTAACAAGTACGGCCTATATGCTGGATGACAGGAGCAAACCAACATGCAACATTTAGCCTCACTATTTAGGGTAGAAACATAATTGCATCTCATGCAATGCACACAGATGTATCACATAGCGACAGTCCACCCATACACCCATAAGATGAATGTCCTCCCATTACCTTGTATAAACTCTCTGTCACCTTCTGGTGTTTGTCTAGTAGGCAGCAAATGGCAATCACTCTTCTTTATTTGTTTTTGAATTAGGAAGTTTGGAAGAAGGGAACGAATACAGTGATATATCAAATCATTCCATCATGGAATGGATTGCTACGAACAGTTCACAAATGTAAATACACAAATATACACACACACACACACACACACACACACACACACACACACACACACACACACACACACACACACACACACACACACACACACATCACACACACACACAGACACACACACACACACCACCACCACAAACACACACACACAACACACACACACATGCAAACCTACACACACACACACACACACAGATGGACAAACACACACATACACAAATATATACACATACACATACACATACACACAGAAATATAAACACTGAATAACATCCTTGTTGAGTTCCTTTAAACTAAATTCAGTTAGTAACTTGGTTACTTGGTGTCATTGAGCTCAATACCAAAACCCCATGACGGCGAAATAGGCTTCCTCTAGTAGAGATTTGACACATTGCACTTGCCCTAATGGACCCATACTCATTTAGAATGTGTGAATTACTATTTTGGTATGACCTCCAATCATATGGGCCATAAAATTAGTGGATAATGAATGTATGTATGTCCATCTGTCAGTTTGTCACTCTGTATCAAAAATCACAAACTCCATTGTATTTAGTCACTAGTACTGTCAAAGAAGTTGACATTATAGTAATACTTGCCAATTATAGCTGGCCTACACACGTGCAGGCTGGCACGTCATAATGACAAACTGCCTTATGAACCGGTCATCACACTAGAGACAGGAACTGATATCTTGTTTCCACAAAAAAATCAAAATTAGGGTCAGAGATTCGCTGACAACAGCTATGTATGAGGGGGCAAGGAAATGCAATGACTGTGGGATTATAGGACTAGATCTGACATCCCTATGTGCTCTAGTCTAGTCAGTCTTGTAGGTGTTGTTGGTAGTAGTTGTTTTATTATTATATGTCCAGAGATTTGTAGGAAACATCTGAATATCAGACTTGACGCTGATTATAATCAACACAAAAACTGCACATTTTAAATTGCAATTGAAAGCATGGTTCAAGCAATACCACTGTATAACCATAAGGAACACAAATATTGTAAACTTCATGTCTACTGGGTGAGAGTTTGTAAATTGTCACCATTCCATTTTTTTTTTTGAAAGCATAAATTTGTGGATGTTGTCTATCTTCTCAAAACAGAAGAATGAATGAAATCTAATATATTCAACATTTTATGACCTCTATGCTATATGGTATACATTACTAAAATTTGAGAGAAGTTTCTTAGAGTATTGACAGTATTCACTGTGATTTGTTTTAATTGCTGAAATGGATAGAGTATTAAAAATTAACAAATAGTTGTACCATTAATGATACATATGTCTTGAAAGTATATGTTACCAAACACTCAGTGCAACATTCTATAGACATTCACACCAACATGTTGTTGTTTTTGACAGATCTACTGTAGAAAAATAAAATTTGGGAGAAAAGCCAAAACTGATCAAATAAAGTAACAGTCTTGTTAAGTATTTCACCTGTCGTTAGACACATACCGACATTCTATCCATTAGCCACATTTTGACCTCCAATCTATCAGTCAATCGTCGGCATTATCAGTCCGCTACTTCAATTTCTATCTTTAATTAGGTCTGTTCAAACCCACGCACCCTGGATAGATTCCCTCTAGTAGTGGGGACAATAACTTGGTTTTTCGGTGATAAATAAACTAGTGAGGGAGCAATCTCCTACGCCGAGAGCACACACTTATCTTGACAGAAATGACAAGCTGAAAGCGCTGTTAAAGTGGTTTGCAATTCAGAAGTCACAGCCTATTCTATTTGGACTTATTGTCGATCCACGGTCAATGACCAATTGACCATCCGTTAAGTGGACATCAAGGGATCTAGATGCTAGTAGGACCAATAAGTAAGTGGGTAGACTAAGGTCATAAATGTAAAGAAATATGGAATACAATCACACTCTTGATACTACCAATAAAACAAAATGCTTACAATTTTTTGTTGTGTTTATTTGTTTATTTTTTAAATTGCGAAAACATGATGCAGGTCAATAATGAAATATTGGAGGAAAAAAACTATTTCATATTTTGACCTGAATTTTGTTATTGCTACCTATACAAATACATTCCATGTAAGAAATATATCAAACTAAACATACTACTTAATCGTTATGAAAATACCATTCCTTTCGGCAGAAAATAAACATCTTAAGTGCCTTTTCCACTCCTGCTCCTACGAATTTGCCTTCCAGCCGACTTACTGACCGAAAAGAAAACAAGCAATTGGATTAGATCCACCCGCCAGCAATATAAATCCATCTACGGTGAGGGTGATATATAAACCACGCATCCGACCACTTGGGAGGGCACAAGCATGTCGGGCAATTTGCTTAAATTGGATTCGAGATCAAGTTTAGATATATCTAGTGTGCCTGATAAGATAAATTGTCTGATAGTATGTGTCGCATATAATTTGATGAAGCTGCTAGGACTACACTTTTCACAACAGATAAAATTATACATGTGTGTAGATGTAATGATGACCATGTCAATGTGAATTTCTTCTCAGGTCTGGTATTAGTTAGGGGTAAATATTTATTTTTCCAGCTCAGGTTATTTTACAGGATGACATACTGTATTCATATTCTAATAAATGCATCTCTAACATCATGCTTTTGATATAATCATGATGGGTGTGACATTTTCATGCTCCATGACCTAGGACCTTCTTACATGTCTTTACATAATGGAAACTTGTTTCTGTGTCTCGTACAGCAAACATGAATACAATTATTATCAAATGTTAGGTTGCACCTTCATGTCACCTCAATATAACAACAAACAAGTACATGTATAGTTATTCAACCTCTAAATTACACTGAAAACACAAAATGTGTAATTCCACTTCAAACTGGTATATCTACATTGGAGCCATTACACATAAAAACTATGTCATAAAATTTACAGCTGTTATGGTGTTATCCTTCAACTTTGACCCTGATAAGATTCAATAACTTACCCTTTTCTTTGGTCTCTTCAACTGTGAAACGTCGAAAACAAACATTTTTTAAAATTACTATTTGAAACATCTATACTAATCTTTATTCTGGTAGCGTATATCAACACAAAATTTGGAACAAATCTAAATATCTGGTAATCAACAAATCTGTAGCCTTTGATTTTTGATCTTGTTGTAGAATTGAATATCACAATATCACAAATACAATACACAATGGTACCAGGTTTGATAAAATAAAACTGTTGTACACATGATATCATATTCAAGTTGGATACGACAGACAAACAAAATCCCACTCAGCCACAGAAACAGAAATCCCTGCAACATAGGGCATAAGTCACCTTCACAAGCTGAAGCCATTAACAACCAAAACCACCTACCAGCCCATCATAAGTATCCTGATGGTGTTACAGTCATATAGCATGCATCATTACCCACATGGGAGCATCAAATGAGCCCAGGTATGAAATCTTAATGTTATACTACAGATTGCCACCCATATGAATGAAATCAATCATCTAAGTGTTATAAAGTTACTGTCTTATGGTAATTGTTAGTCAATACCTGAAAGAAAAACATTTTTTTTAATGATACGATCAACATGTTTGTGTGTATGTGTGTGTGTGCGTGAGTGCGTGCGTACGTGCGTGCGTGCGTGCGTGCGTGCGTGCGTGCGTGCGTGCGTGCGTGCGTGCGTGCGTGCGTGCGTGCGTGCGTGCGTGCGTGCGTGTGTGCGTGTACGTGCGTGCGTGCGTGCGTGCGTGCGTGCGTGCGTGCGTGTGTGCGTGTATGTGTGTAGGTTTAATTAAATTCTTTATTCTTCCGTTTGTATTTTTCGGGCATTTTCTTTGTATATGTGTCAATTGTTATGACAGTATCTGCAATTAAGTTCAAAAGATTCATTTTGCTTCAAAACATTTTCTATAACTAGGGCTAGGTTCACAAAGTAAGCATAATTCAGAGATAACACATTAACATTCAGTCCGATAGGTTTGACTTAGGAAAGATATGATGACCACAAACAAAACTGACCATGTAAAAGCATATGTCTACTTACCAATACACTTAAATACAAACCTATCATCTATAATTAAATCAGTGACATAATGTTTTGAGATAAATAAATAACATTTCCTGTCTCTACATCTTCTGAAGTTGAGGGTAGCTACAAAAAAGTCAGTTCATACTTTTGTCTTTGTATGAATCAGCACATGGCGCTGGGACTTTTGCAGTCAATAACAAAACATACTAGACTTTAATTCGTCACTGAGACGAATTGGTGATCCGCGTAAACGCTCCGATCATTAAATCTAAGCAAAATGTGACAAACAATTTATACCAAGTATCATTACTTGCTGAAATATGTCACTCATCACTTTAAATTCTCCATCAAACACTAATTCAACATTCGACGTACGCGTACGTGTTCGTCCTGACGCGCACGCACTTATGACTAGCACCAAAGAAGACCTTTGACCTGAAGTTACAGTGTTCAAAGTTTGATTATCTTACTCGACTCCTGTCATGAATTATGCGCAAAATACGATTTTTCTTTGTGACGTCATAGATGACATCAGAAGAATTTGTCATGAAAAGTGATAACTGAAACCTTATCTACGCATCATAGGCTATCAGAATAAGCAATAAAAAGTAGGGGTCACCGTTCATTCTGGAGAGTTATGAGTGATTTAAAAATATCCGTCATTTGCTACGCGCGCATGCGCGCGCATTTACGTTTTTTAGACTTGTGAGTAATATTTTGGGTCCAGGTAGTCAGGAAAGGGTTTCTCTTGATGGAGAATTCAGTCAGAAATCCGAATTTATCGAAAAACCGACGGTATTCGGTCGGAAAAGGGGTGCGCGCGAAAAAACGCGCGCGTATGCGCGCTCACCAAAATGCTCCAAATGACCTGAAACGTATAGATCTGTCAATAAGAAGTGATTTGGAGCATTTTTTGCAATTTACGCGCCCGTCGTGACGCGCACGCGCGCGAGGTATTGTCCAAAAGTTGCGTCGTGACCTCAGCTTGACCTTTGCCAAATTTGGTTATTTTAGTCTTCCGCCGGCTTGAGATATCGCAATTGTAGGCTAAGTCTAACTTTTGGCTTTTGACGTCATAGATGACATCACAGACATCTGAGCATGTTCAAAAAAATTGTGTGCCGAGGTCTTGACACGTTACATGTCTGTACCAACTAACAACATTATTAACGATGTCGTTCTTGAGATATCTTGTGCACAAAAAATGACCAGAAAGAAACACAAATAAAAAAGAAAATTTTGACAAACTCTATGGTGATCCGCGTTTACGTGGATCACCAAAAAATATGGGGCTCATCTTTAATTAACTGAAACTATCTACAACTGCAGGCTAATCTTGTAATGTGATAAGGAAGCCCATTTGTCATGTACAAATACAATGTTCTTTACATCCATTTCAATAATCAACAAAAACAATTCAAAAATATCTGGGTTAAAGACATACAATCTTATTAAGCAATTTTGTACAATGAGAATTGATAACACCCAAAGTTGAGAGAAAAATAAGCAAAAAGCAAATACAGCTATTCAAAGCCCGTCTATGGCAAAACGACAAACGACACACAATCTAATCAGTTGTATTTGCCAGCAGGAGAACAACATAGTCTTGACAACAAGAATGCCGCTTGGAGGAAAAGAAACAAAGATTGTCCGACTGCGAATTGCAACTGCCTCTATTCCCATGAGGACACGGTCTTCTCAGGAGATAGTCGGCATGTGTTGGTGACATCAGCAAACTCGGTTTTAAATTCTGCCCAAGAGGGGACACTTACAAGAAAAACAATTTGGACAATACTGCCCTGAGTGGAAGGAGTGATCAAATGCACAAACCAGGTTGGAAACGTAAGTCGAAGGAGGTAAGGAGAGGCTGTGTGATGTGTTATGTATCAGTATGCTATACAAGTATTACCTGGAGACATTTGGCTGCTAATTTAATCAAATGACCTAGTTTGGTCGTGGGAAAGTGAAGACTACACAAAAGATTAATGTATGTAACAGAATATAACTACCAACAAAAAATATATGTCAAAGATGTGTAATCCATCTATCTTTGTACTTATGTGTGTAATAAGTACCCTCCAATAAGACAATACCCATAATTCATTCATTCCTATGAGGATCTTGCCACTCATTCTAAATAAAACCCTCAGAAGTTGCTAAGTATGCATGCCGTGACAGTTTGGAAACAACAAAATACATTTCAGTACAGGAAGAATTAAATGTAGAGCAATGCCCAAATCTCAGATTAATACTGGTAGTATCAAACTCAGATTTAATCAAATAATGGAAGTCTATTAAGGTTTTATTCATGCAAAATGTATCAACATCAATTTGGTGTTTCTGTTCTTGAATTCCCCACGTGTGCACTACTATTGTTCATTAACTGAGTATTACTTCAATTTAAATGTCATCTCACAAAATCTACCCATACCCAGTTCCCCCCCCCCCCCACAAAAATGTATCACATTAACAATAATTTATGTTTGTCTAAATACTCCACTACCAGAAATAACGTAATTTCTATACTTGAATTCCCCATGTGTGCACTACTATTGCTCATTAACTGAGTATTACTTCAATTTGAATGTCATCTCACAAAATCTACCCATACCCAGTCCCCCCCCCCTCCACAAAAATGTGTCACATTAACAATAATTTACATTTGTCTAAATACTCCACCACCAGAAATAACATAATTTCAAATTACTTTTTAATTTTAAGAAGTTATTAAATATAGGTATGAGAGTATTTACCCATTCCAATAAATGATAAAGAAATTACAATCTCTTGGCTGATTAAAAAACAGATATACATTTACCATTAAGAAGGTAAGAACATTTCAATGTTCCAAACACGGACAATTCCATATGTAGTTTACAGTTTTCTGAATACTAAAATATACCCATCAATTGTATCAGAAATTCTGCATTTAAAACTTGATGAAGCTGGAAATGAAATGAGATAATAAGGATGATAACATATTCCATGTTCTGTAATTGATCATGGAGAGAAGTTGAAATGTTTAGAGTTAAAATACAAAATGTCTGCTAGTGTAGGCAAAATATGTTATACAGTAAATACACTATTACTAGCCAATCAAGTCACTTTTGCCAAATTATACATGGCACACTAACATACTCTAAGTGCTATTTGTCCTGTACTTGTATTATTAGTCTGGAAAATTACATAGCACAACCACACAGCTTGCTTGTATACATGATTGTGTTTGTATTTAGCACAGTAACAAAATTAGCAAAATAAAAAAGATTAATCCTGCATTTGGAGGAGAAAAAGTAGATAAGAAGTTCATATCTTCATCAGATTTGTGGAATATGTGAGTAGTGTTTGTCAAGTCTCTGTGCACCCTCCCCCCATTTCTTCATTCTACCATGCTACTGTTCATGGAATACATACCTGAATGTGTAGTATGTAATACTTACAATAAGTCTTCTTTCAATACTTAAAGTGATAGGCTAACATTGTGGAGCTTCAATTTAAAAAATTGTCAAACTTTGATATCTGAGCTACATACATGTAGTAGTGTTCAAATGGACAAATAAACACCCATACAAAAGTTTGGAAAGTTATCCTTCCAATGGCAAGGTATGCATGAATAAACAATTTCTACTCCAGTGGATGATAAAACAGCCTAGATCTGCACACAGTAAGTCTATGGGAGGAAATGGGCAGGTGAATCCGGTCAATTTGAATGCTTGTAGGTTTTCACTTTTTTAAAGCACTAAATCATTATTTTGAAATACAATTTTTCAGGGCTTCATTTTCAGACCTTATCAAAGACACTTGGAGCATGGAGGATTATGTAGCTAACATCTTTTTAATTGTGGTAAATGTAAGCCAGTGGCTTTAAGTTCTATCCAACCTAACTGTGCTCTACTGATGCTTCAAACCACTGAGGTGTAACGACTACGACATTCCATGTTACACATTAATAATCACAGGTGCATGCCGGTATTAACCATCTTACTATAATATCCTGCAAACGCTGTCATGTGCGAAGGTCTGAAAATTCATTTAGTTCACGGTTCACTGACTCTGGAAATGATTATGGTAGGAACAGGCTACAAGTCGGCCTCATAAAGGCTACCAGGCAAATGATGGTGTGTGGACTTGTCTAATAATGAGTGAAATCAACTCAGTGGAAAATTTGTCACGTCCTGCTGTCACAGAGAAACTTCACACATTCATATGAAGTAGCTGGAATATTCTGCTATTAAATTGAATATTTATTGTAAATTAATATTGCCTTTGATAGTAAATTATTAATGTGTAAATGTTGAAATAAATGCAACAAAAGTATTTCCTATGAAGTTATCGTGAGGTGCATTCTACACAAGAAAGAACAATTTCATGAAGATTGTTGGAGCTTATGAGACAAGAAATGATTATCTTTGTAGCCTGTTTGTAAGAGTAAAGAATACAAGAATATAAACAACAACCTAGTGCAAAGTTGCCCTCTAGTATGCAGTCAGGACACATAATTTATCACAAAATGCTGAAAGCTTGTTTCTACAAATGACCTCCAGCCATCAAATCAAGTATTGGATTTATATACAGGCCGAAAACGTTTGACAATAATAATGAAGAACCTACCCAAACCGCTTACATTATTCACCAGCCCCATCACAGAAATATGAAATTTTCATCATTGCTTCAGTAGTTGGTATTTGTGATGATCCCAACGACTCTGGATCAGGATACGATCATGCTAAACCATTTGAGATGATTTTATTTCAACATATTACACATTCTCCATAGACCCCAGCCCGAGATGTTGCGTGCTTAGTCTCCAACAGGTTAAAGCCCAAGTACAGTTTGGTCGATCAGACAAATTTTTGGTCAATCTGTTACAAAGTATTCTATTGTCACCCCAGACATCAAAAAACAACATCATACCTACTGAAAATTGTTTATAGTGACAAATTATGATGTTTGTATTAAAGAAGAGCATCTAGCAGTGTGTACATTACCTATGGGAAATTTCAGGTTCCCCCCCCCCCCCCCCCCCGATTTTACATTTTGAGTAATTTCTCAAATTGAGAAAGTTTCAGAGCAAACAATTTTCAGGGTATTAATAAATCATATAGGTGTATCAAAACAACATAATTGCAAAGAATTTCAATTTTTACCATTTGCCAAATCTAAACTTGGGCTTTAACAGAACAGTCAAAAAATGCAAAGCAGTCATTGGTATCTATTTGCAACTTAACACTGAGCTGACATTAGATAGTACTTTGCTTCCAGCACTCATCACACGTATGCCACAGTTTCTTGAACCAGGTCACCCTTAACTTATTTAATCTTCTCATAATAACACTAATAACTCAACACGATGTGACATAAAACAGAATTACCACAGATTCTGCATGATCCTCACTAAATTGCTACAAGGCAAGGTTAAAGCAAATTGACCAAAGTGCACTTATATACTCAATGACCTAAAAGCATGAGTGCTTGCCACGAGATGTGATCACTACATTTAAGTGTTCAATTTTTTTCTTTGGAAATCACACTCCCATTAATAGTATTCCTTTTTTGCCATTTTGGTCTGAAAGTGTTTTGTATCACATTACATGAGAACATTTAGAACTAATGACAACTATGTAAACCAGCACCTTGTTATGTATATTACGTCATCAGTGTATGTGGAAGGGATGGGGTCCAATTATGTAACAGGTTGTGAGCCTGATATGTTATGAGTGTTGAAGTGAAATTGTTGCTTTTCAGGAGGGGTGATCATTGATAGGTGTCTTTTTATGTATAATGTCATTTTTTCAGTAGAAATATTTAATGACCTCATTTTCAACTGAAGATCGATGGTGTATACATAACCATAAAAAAGGCAATTATGGTACTATTTCATATTATTTCTACTCATTGCAACAGCTCCAACTCATAACTTTGAGCACCCTACGAACAGCCTGTGTGAAGGAACTGTAGCATTGGCTGATTAGTTAATTTAGATGCAAATTTCTAGTTCACTGGGTTAAAACTTATTTCTAGGTCGACTCTGGTGATTACATTCTGACTGGTGATATTATGCTGACGTTGGTTAATCTTCTCCGTTGTTTAGCCATCACTAGTCACCAAAAAGCAATCAACCCATTGTTGAGATTTTCTATGCAATACATAACTTTAAAAGGAAAGTGGTCAGTTTTTTATGGGTGAAAAACATATTAATCTACATAAAAACAATCGTATCTCTATCACTTTATCACTCTTGAATTCTTAATACCACTTGCAACAAATTGTCTGCAACAAATAGTAAGTACCAAAACACTACTTTTATGTCAAAGAGAAGTTGAAAATATGCCACAAAGTACATCACATTCAAAAGTTTTCTGATATTGTCTCAGAAGCTTGAGTACCTCCTCAGTCTTAAACCCATGCAGGCCCCAGTTATCCCTATTTTCCAAATCATATTTCAGATGTTTTACTTTCTTGAAACTGGCATTATGTTTAGTATTCCTTGTTCCCAACCCCACATCAGAGACAAAGTAAGAAATTTGCTATGTTAACTCCTTTAACACCAGCACTTTGGGTGCATACCTTGAAAGTTACATTCAGTATGATTTCATTCCGTCAATGTTAGTCTACACCTTTAAAAACTGCTAGAGTATGCTATAAACAAGAACCGACACTCAAAAGGATGTTAATAAATGGGACTGTCATAAACAATATATTCATCAATTTGCATCAAACCACTGCAAGATGGGTCATCAAAGCATAATCACTAATGAACCGTGCAATGAGATTTTATCACTCACTGAATTAAATATACACAATACTCCTCACACTGTGGTCTCCACTAATCTTATACAATAAAAGCTTGCCACATATTGGCACATAGACTGATATGCCGGACTACTGCATACCCACAATGAATGCAAGTATTGTACAATTGATAAGATGTATAGATTGCCATCCAATCATGATGAATCTTGTTCATTATTTAGGAGCTGAGTGGATGAAAATACTGGCAATAATTCATCATTTCGACAAGGACATTGGAAAATAAATTTGAGTAGCTTCAGGGATAGACTTTTTGCATAATGTATACTCCACTTGAACTCACTGACATCACATGTTACAAATCACAACCTTTTAATTTTGATTGTCTCTCCTACTTTACCCTACAACACCTGTCAAGTCAATGGAGTCTTCTGGTATTATTCTACCATCAATAGCACAATGGAAGACAACATATTCATTAACAGGGATGACATGCATTGCTAGTCCTGGTAATAGTAGTTTGTTGAAATTAGCAAAGATGACCATAATCCAGTACTTTTGCAGAAATACACAATGATGTTATCGTGCTAACTTTATGCTACTTGCTAAATACTGAATATGAAACTTCTCACTATTTTAGTTCCACCATATAATACATATATTGCTTACATACTTCACTGACTCTGTCAGTTTCATAGATAAATCATACCCTATCCTCCTCTGAGCTGGGTATAAATAGAACATTTCTCTTGAAAAAAAAAAAATTTATCAACTTGGGAGACTCTATCATTCAATTGCTAAAGTCACTGTCAGGCTACCCAGAGTACTAAAAACAACATTGATGTCATTCCCTTAATTTGGAAACCAACTAAAACAATTCACATCTATGTGATTAACTCATCATCATCAGATGAAGAAAGATACACAATGGCCAGACAGATCCATCCAGCAAATTATATTGAACAGGGGAATATATCTTTCATCACTGTCAACAAGAAAGGCATCATGCTCATATCCCCAATGGTTTAATATTACCAAATATTTATTTCTTTTTTTAATTAATACTTGGAAGTTTGCTAATTATCAATCCATATTTATTGTCATATCAGGTTCAACGATTATGTCAATTTTACTCTCATTAACTTATATGTAATTTATCCATCACACTATTTTTATATATTTTGGTCGTACTGTATTTATTTAAGTACACTTATTTGATATTACTGTTGTAATTAGTATGTTTATTTTGTGTGTATTGCATTTTATCATTTAAATTTTGTATGTATTTTCATAAAGGCACAGACTTGCAGAAGAACAGCTGAAGCAAGTGTTGCCATGTTGATATAAAATAAAATAAAACACTATTTTCCCAGTAAAAAGAGTAGAGCTGTCTTGGCTCTTACTAGGTCACCCCACAAATTGATTACCATAAAACAACTACTGCTCCAAATTGATATTTTGTATTATTTCTTTAAAATTTGGAAATGTTTATATATATCACCATCAGTCAAAATAAAAATAATTTTAAGGGTCAAACTTAGCAAATGCCCAATCACCACATTTATTCGTCCAGAGTAAATAGACATTTGCATTTTACAAAAACATGTTTGTGTCCTCAACAAAGATTCAAATAAGTTCATACATTTTAGACTGATATACTTTATACATTTAGATACAGTAACATCCCATATGCGCATGAACCCACACTTTACATTTTCTCCTCTGCTAAGTGTTGTTTATTGCACTTGAGATGCATCAGGAAGATGAGAAAGAATCTACATAATCCCTGAATAAATATTTCATGATAAAATCTAAAAGCAATTTGGAGAGCTGACCACAGAAAGCTTAGTAAAATCTCCCCTGTATGAATTTGCTTTCGTAACACATCTACAACAAAAAACTCTGTTCTTTACTTTCTGTTAAGACTTTTCTTCACTGCGTGGTTACACAGATTTGTTGCTTCATTGTCATTCCAAGAAATGCATATCTATAGATTTTCTTGCACAAATAAATGACTGCTGAACTTTACAAGTGGTCTCTTTACAGGAAAAGTTGAGTTTTAGTAGTTACATGAATCATTTTGATAAAGAATTTGACTAATAAAGATTTCCATACAAA
>JZLH01S0100674.1:51620-58665 GCA_001188425.1 Eucidaris tribuloides
TTGGTAGAGCATAATGAAAAACATCCATAGCCCAAATTTGACATGAATCTGCTCATGGGGGCCCGAGATATGGCCACATGAATACATATTTAGCTCCACTGAAATCAGTGTAAAATCGGCCTGGTTCGTAAGCGTTTGAGCCAGGCCAATTTTACACTGATTTCAATGGAGCTAATTATATATTCATGTGGCCATATCTCGGGCCCTCATGAACCGATTTTCACCAAATTTGGGCTGTGAATGTTTTTCATTATGCTCTACCAAGATATGATATCCAAAACAATGAAATGCAAAAAAAGTTTTTTGTGATGTCATCACTTCGGTACTCTATAAATTTCATGTAAATTCATGAGTTAGAAATGTGAGCATGTCTTTGCCACACCTGAAATCATGTGATGCATATCCAGCCTGCCAAAGTTATAACAAACTGACAAACCATGTCGAGTTGGGCAGGGTTATCAAATGAACATGAAGTGTTGCTTGATGTGATAGCAGGATAAAGTTTTCATGTTTAAGTCATGAGATACATGATGCAATTAATGTTAAATTACATGTAGAGCAGTCATGACAGGGAAAATATGCACCAAACATTTGACATCCTTCAGCCTAAATAAAATTCAAAAATGTTATTTGGTATTTGTGTGTTACGTAAAACATCTCATGTCCCACGTTAAACATTAAATACAGTGCACTCTCATTATAAAGAACACTGATATAACAAAATTTCATTATAAAGATGTAAAATATTTGGTCTCATACTGTAGATTTCCTTTCTTATTATATTGTATCCGCAACCCTGATATAAAGAAATTTTGTTATAAAGAAACAATTTCATGGGTCCCAAGGACTTCTTTATAACGAGCATGCACTGTATCATCAGTATTGACAAGAACGGGCACTATTATTGTACGAAGTATATAGCCATAGCGCCCTTCTGGTTCTATACTGACGATGTAAGGCATTTTGCCAAGGTGTCGGGCTAAAGACCATGCATTTTACCATATGTTCCATAAAGGTCATACTTTATACCCAGATGTAAAGTTGAGAGTTCAGACATTTTATCCCACTATTTGTTCTTTATAATGTGCTAGTCTAGCGGTATTGTACAAATTATATGCTGAAAATAACACAAAATTTCTCTGAAAATGCCACAACAAAAGGATAAATGATGAAGTTTCTGCAATAGCTGTCTCAAAAAATGTACGAAAGGGTTGCTGGGACCCAATATCTAATAATTCACTTTTGGTATGTCTGATGACGAGAACTTTCGTCCTGAAAAGTCTAGTCTTAGTTGAGTTCTAAAATTTATTACATTAGGTATGTGAAGAGTATTTCCTACAAATGAATGAGGTTAGTGGTAATCACAAGTCAAATTGTCATCAAATGCACAAAAGTGTTCTGAAATGGACTACTGAAAACAATAAACCTTGATTCCCGCATTCAGCAGAGAAAGAATTAGGGCACACAGTCAGCACTACTTCTGTCATTTGTAAAGAGGACCTACTCATAGTAATGACACTATCACAGAGTCACGGATGTAATCTATAATTCATCAAACATCTGATTAATACTTAATTTTTCAACAAAAACATCCAGTTCTGCAAATATGCCACCACTGCAAACAACAAGAAATGAAAGTTTCATTTCATTTCACATACAGCTTGATGGATTTGAAAGATTTTTGTTTTACAATGAGCTGCATGATGATAGTCGCAAAGTGCAAAATCAAGCAATGGTAATTTTATGAAATTCTTTTGTTAAGTTGATCAATCTATAGTTACCAACAGAACAACACACAAAAATAGATATTGATATATCACAATGACGGTGAAATGATCTTAATGGTAAAGACAGCGGGGCAAGGTAACTTGAGATGTACTACGTACAGTTTGATTGCTGTGGCGCCAACTAAAGCCTACGGCACTCTACAGAATCAAATGCTGCATGAATGTAAAGTTACTGTTTTAAACTGTTGAACCCTCTTATGACTGGACAATGTCATTAATATACATGGCACACCCTACACCCCTAGCATGCAATGTCGGATTGGTTGGACTGTAGTCTTTATTCCAGTTAGCTTATTTATCTGATTATATTGTGTGCCGAGGTTTGCGGTTCATCTCTGTAGTATCAAATTAATAATTATGCTTGATCTTCTATTTGTCATGGCTAGGAAAAATTGTGACTTAACAGGACTTGAACCTGAAACCTTCTGATATCTGGTCAGTGGTACCACACTACAGCCAGGTTATGCCGAGTAACAGCAATGCCACAGTGTACAGGAAATTGTTACAAAAGGAGAGGACAGGAGAGGATACAGTGAGTGGGATGAAGATGGGGTAAGCCCAAGGTCAAAACTTGGTGGATGGATAACAAAATGGATAGGAAAAAGTCAATAACATTCATTGTAGTTTAATGGTATGAAATTACAAAGAAAAATGTAGTCCTTAAAGTTAACCTACCAATGGTAGGGGATAGCAGACAATGATTACAGACAGGTGTCTAATAAAATGTATGCACAGGAATTTGGGCTCCAGGCTTCTGGGGATGGTGAAAAGATGGACACAAACAGGATTGATGAAATACAGGCTTGCATCAGATGTAAGTACCATGTGCAGTTTGTGCACGTCCAGAAGTTAACGCCTTGTTTCACACATTTGACACTTCTGACTGGCAAAGGCTCTGAATTATCTATGTAACGATTTAAAGATTCAAGCAATAAATTACAGTAGTGACTACATGTTTAATTTTCGCTAAAGTTTAAAATCTATTAAAATGAAATAACAAATGTGATGAGTCATCTTTACAATTCCACATCTTTAAGACAAAATTTCACACATTTTACCTCTGGAGCTCCTCTTTTATCTGGATGAATTTGTATGAACTTCTATATCATCACTAGAGATTCACATACCCCATTACAGGTACAAGACAGCCCTCCCAAGGATTTCATACCACTCATCTTCAATGAAGAGAATTCTATGCGAGAGATATTTCCCTTTAAGTGACAGCATACACTCTGACCTTTACTGATCCTGCAACGACACACCAACCAACCCTGGCTCAACCGGCCACTTCATCATTTAGGAGTCTCTGCCAAATTGAGCATGGTTTCCGATCGCCTAGACGACTCCAGGGAGACTACAAACCCTTTTAATTAAAGATGTGGTTATTTTGACAAATAAAAAGAACATTGGCCCCACTTAAACACTTTTATACCATAAATATTTCTATCTCTTTCTCGGTACTATCATATTAGATATGTACACTGCACAGATTTGTGTATTCATATGCATATATGCATGTGTGTAAGCTGGAGGAAAATGTATAGAGGTGAGTGCATGGGGTGTGAGGTGTATGTCAGTTGTGATAAAGTGTATTAGAGGTGTATGTGTGGTGTCATTGTATATGGTGTCTTTGGGTGTGGAGTGGGGTGGTTGTGGGTGTGGGTGTATAGGAGTGGGTGTGGGTAAAGTGGTGGGTGGATGTGTATATGCGGGAGGAGTGTGTATGTGTACATCAGTATGTGAGAATGTGTGCATACACTGTAAAAGGTAAACTAGTTGGTTTAACATCTTGGATCAGCACCTTTTTTAAGGTGCTTCTCATGACTGAACTTTCCCCGATCTTCAAATCATGTAGTAGTGCACCATCTCCAATTATAGCGCTCAAGCCAATATGCTTACAACTGAACTTCTCATCCTGTTAGGTACCCACTTGTACTCCTGGTTGGAGAAAGGTATTGCAGATGACGTGTCTTACCCAAGAACACTGTACGTGTGTGTGGGTGGTGGGTGGTGGTGTGTGTGTGTGTGTGTGTGTGTGTGTGGTGTCGTGTTGGTGTGTGTGTGTGTGTGTGTGTGTGTGTGTGTGTTGTGTGTGTGTGTGTGTGGTGTGTGTGTGTGTGTGTGTGTATGTGTGTGTGTGTGTGTGTGTGTGTGTGAATGTGTGTGTGTGTGTGTGTGTGTGTGTGATGTGTGTGTGTGTGTGTTTGTAAAGCGCCTTCCAACCGGGACGTAAGTATGACACTCTACATTCAGGATCGGGGAGCGTTCGGAAAAACGGGGAACGGTCCCCACTTTTCAATGGCGCAGAATCAAACAATAGATGGCCTAAAGCGCCTTTAAAAATGCGCCAATAATTTGTGGTGCACCCCAACGTCCCCCGTTACCGGTGAATATCATACACAATACACAAAACGTCCCGATTTTGCAATGTTTGTACATGGAAGTGTGTGTCCTCGATTGCATGGTTGTTATACGGAGGGTATGTGTGGTGTGTTTTAGACTGTCCCCGTTGCGGCCAGTTACGACCGTATGTGTGTGTGTGTGTGTGTGTGTGTGTGTGTGTGTGCATGCGCACTTGTATACATCGTCAGTCAGTTAGAATTTTATGATTTATCAAAATAACTTAAATTAATTATTAAAAGGTCCCGGCTCTTTATTAATATTTTTTTTAAATTAAGTATTAACTTTAATGTTATTTTATTACTTGATTATCTTTTGTGTTTATTTACACCTTTTGCACATGCTGTGTCCATTGTTAGTTGGTCAACTCAAATGTGCTGTAAATGTGTTCACTAGAATATAATAGCACAATAAATATAGATGAAACTTGTATGAAAATTTATGGTTTTATTGCAAAATGTACAATATGAATAAATTGTACTCTGGAAAGTACCACATATATACAAACAAACTTTAAATATAAAACAACAACATATGCACTTGGCCAATAAATATATCCACAATATTACAGTACATGTTGGGCTAGATACAGCCCCAAATGGGGAAAACTAATTTGTAAGTACATAAACATGTTCTTATTTTTAAAGGATCACAACAATATTTGACAGGGTTATGACATTTCAGTAGATGCTTACCTTCTATTTATTTGGAAATATGTCGACAGTGACACAACTACCTGCTGTATTTTTATCATATTTATCTGATATAAAAGGATATTTTGCAGCTACCAAATCCCTCTTATATAGTTATTCAATGTATGATTTAATCCTTTGTGTCAAGCATGTTTAAATATCTACACACAACAAAAA
Organism: Eucidaris tribuloides; assembly: GCA_001188425.1. Taxonomy (NCBI): domain Eukaryota; kingdom Metazoa; phylum Echinodermata; class Echinoidea; order Cidaroida; family Cidaridae; genus Eucidaris; species Eucidaris tribuloides. The sequence continues at coordinate 56,677 of JZLH01S0100674.1, forward strand.
GTAACTACCCCTTTTTGCAACTACCATAACTTTTAACGAAATAAGTTTTAGCAAAATAATTTGACAGGAATATTTTTACACTCATTGCCTAACTTCTGTGTGAAAATGAGATTGATTTGTCAAGCCATGCATGAGTGAGTATCCATTAAAGGCCAACATGTCACTTTTCAAAAGTCACAGGAGTCATCTCTTATGCCAAAATAATGGTAAAAAATGGCATTTTTGGCTTCACTGATAAAGTGTGCTTACTCAACCATGACATGGTTACCTCTTATATTCATATAACATGTAAAAATATATTTTGCTGAAAAATATCGGATTTCAATTTTTCAATAACCTTAATGGATTTTATAATTTCAAAATTGAGGAAGGATGGAAATGTTTAATTTGAGCTCATTGAAGCGTAAAATATGTGAAAAGTGCCAGGAGGGGTGTAAGGGGGTCAAGTGATAGATGATTAACATAAATTGTGCTTAATCATTCACCAGAAACAAAATTTGTCAAAATCCTGCATCACAAATCCCCCCAAATGACCCTTGTGACTTTTGAAAAGTGACATTTTTGCCTTTAATATGTGCTCACTTATGCATTACTCAACGGATCAATCACATTTTTACACAGAAGTTAGTCAATTAGTGCAGGAACACCCTTGCCAAATTATTTGCTAAAAAACGTTCCTTTACAAAGCTATGCTATCTTGAAAAAGAAGGTAGTTACTGTTTTGTTGTGTTTAGTTAGTTTTTTTTACACCACTGATCTGTTGACTCATCCTTTAATGGGTTTCAAGTTTAGTTTTATTTTCAAAAGTCAATTTATTTTATATTTCACAGGCAAGTTTGCCAAAGAATACTGTTACTAATTCAACACCTTTACTTACCAGAGAGTTTTGGGCAAGACCTGACTTTTGTGCTTAGAAACCTGACGGAATTCAGTTCAAACAAACTAAGGTTACTTTAAATCTTCACAGCTTTAAAGCACAAGTTTAGTTTTGGTGATTTTGATTATATTTGAAAGCTTTATGCCCAAAGGTCATATCAAACCACTAACAGATTCTGAATGTCTTTTGGTTTTTTTTTATTAATTAATGAAAAACCTCGGGGAGGGGGGGGGGTTGGACCCCGAGATTTTCGACTATATTTCACATTTTAGCATCGAAAGCGTTAATAAGGTGTTAAGACTATCTGAATTATACCTCATCTGAAAGAGCAGAGTCCGATCTTTCTGCTGAGGTATAAATCAGATAATCTTAACACCTTATTAATGCTTCGGATGCTAAAATGTAAAATATAGTTGAAAATCTCGGGGGTCCGAGATTTTTCCCCCGCGAGATTTTTCATTAATTGATTTTTAAGAAAACAAAAGACATTCAGAATCTGTTATTGGTGTGATATAACCTTTGGGCAAAAAGCTTTCAAATGAAAAAAAAAATCACCAAAACTAAACTTGCGCTTTAAGGTAGTCAAAAATATTTGGCATTGGGCAAAATTGGTGGTATGATATGCCAGATATACACACACACAACACATTCTGATAAAACTACCACTTTTGAATCTTGGCACCATGTCAGACAGGTATAAGCAAGCATTTATCCAGATGTCACACACTTACAGAGTTCCACATTTTAAAATTATTACGTAAAACGTACACACTCATAACGATGTTAAGACTAAAGGTTAAACTGTAAATACACTTGGTATTCATGGGTTTATGTAAGCTGTTGGCAAAGTCTTACACAAATTTGTTCAATTTGAACATGTCTATCTGAACTTTTCTTGCTCACAGCTCAAACTGCATTTCCATTTTAAGTCCTACATGTTGTTTTTATTGTCATTGTTAAGGTTTACTCATGGTGCATATATTATAATGCATGAAAATATTTTGATGTCACTCAACACAATTTATCACATACAAAATTTCCCACTTATACACTACAGGTATTTAACTAGAAAAGTTCGACTGCACGCAGTCGATGGGTATGCCTCCGCCCTG
>JZLH01S0100674.1:145257-155641 GCA_001188425.1 Eucidaris tribuloides
GAATCGTGCGTAAAAGAAGATGATGTGAGAAACGCGCGTATGATGGTCTACGTTCGTTGTGCTTTGTTCAATCAGTGGAACGCGCGTGCATGTGGCACTGACGAGCTGAAAGGGCAGCGAGCACCCGCTATAGTGGCGCCGGCTGCCTAGCTAGCTTACAAACATACTGGCCCGAGTGAGTGAATAGGCATAAACAAGGAAAAAGTTCGGGAAATAATGGTAGTTAATAAAGTGATGGTAAAGTTAACTCTTATCGTGCCAGAGAAATCACAGCTTTGCTATGGGCATTGTGTGTATTGTCTGCTGGCGTATTTGCGACTCTGCACGTTAAGAGTAACTAGTCTTGACGGTTCACAGCGTTTAGTACCGCCTCTCGGTGAGGTAATCGGCAGGTTCCATAAACAAATAAGTCAATCCGAGAACTATTTTGAAGTTCATCTTGGCAAGATCATGAATAACGTTAGCTGTCTATCTCTCTGCTGGCAGCCCACGTGTTTCATGGCATTGAGCGCTGGAAGCATGATATGTGGCCGAGTTGCCAATCTCAGTGAATGAAAGTTGGCGTGAGACTCCCATACGAGGCCAATGATATATATCGAAAGGAAATTGCGTGAGATCACATAAAAAGGCATGCAAATCGAACAAAATATTGGCATGAGAAGGGCCAAATGCGTGATTCTCAGCTCATTGATGAGAGTTTGGCAGCCCTGTGATGAGTGATGAATGACGAAGTGCTCACATCATTCAACCTGCAAATGTTGCCGTTTCAAAGCGATATCAAGAACTATTAGCTTTGTGAACTTGTTAGACCTGTTGGGTGCATGATTGATCCAAGTTTCATACATTTTTGTTAATTTACTCTTCAAGGAAAAAGCACTTAAATTGCAGATGAAGGGCCCACTTTTCTGTTGATTATTTTTTTTTGATGGTTATTGTAGATTCTCAATATTTTGTTATCCATTTGAAGCCAATATGAAAATTGACATAAAAAGAGAACAACCTGCTACCTACAAAACCAATGGATAAAAAAAAAGAGTAGAATTTTTTCATGATATATTATTGAAATGTCTTGTTTGGTTTTCTGACCCTGTTTCAACATATGTTTAGTGGCACAAGTCTATATTGCTTAATATAGTTTTTTTTTTGGGGGGGGTGGTGGGGGAATGAATACAGAATTGCATGATCAGTGTAAACCTGGTAGGATCTTTATCATATGATGGTGATTTTAAATACCGAAGTAAGCATAATGTGATTGGCAAATGAGTTTCAATGTCTACAATTGTGTCCTGATTTTTTATCTGTTTATCCTATTGTAACTTTAAATCCTTGAAAATCGGCCCGTATATTTTGAAAGAAAAATGTCCGTTTTGCTGTTTTGTCCTTTCGAACCTAGGGGCTAGGCAACCTGTTTTTCAACAAATCCTGAACTTACAAAATGCAATGATTATCTTTTGTTTAAACAGGTGAGTGAGGTAAATACAGAAGCTGAAGGTTCTCCGAACGCAATACAGACGTGAGAAACACCAGAGGGGACTCGAGTGGCAGAATGGAGGAGCGGATTGTTGTCGCCTGTTACGTCAAATGGGTTCATTTGTGAACGACTCGGCCAGTTTTTTGATGAATTCATGCTGTAGCGCGAGAAAAAGAAGGTTGTCCCATTTTACTCTCACTGTAAGTTAATTATTTGCTGTAACCTGTGTATTTCACTTATTAGCCACAGTGGCCAATTTAACATTCATTTGTTTTTATGCCTTCCAGAATGTTAACATTCATCGAGCAAAATTCAGTAATCAGTATAGTTTACCCTGCCAATAGCTAGCAGGCTGATGTATTTTGAACCGTGTGTTAACATTTATTTTTTGCAGTTTAATTATTGGTAAGACTAGTTTTATACCATAATTGATAGATATTAGCTATACATGTGGGGGGGGGGGGGGGCAGTGAAACATTTCATAGCAGGAATGTGGTATAGAATAGTTGAAAATCTAATCATCTGTAATAATCTAATTATTTCTGTAAAATACATGTACAAGAAGATGCTTAAAAAAACATAAAAAGAACAATTGCCGTGTATCACAAATGTAAAACAATTCATGCTGGTTTATACTCAAATTGTGTATTTTGAGTTGCATGCAACAGTTTCACACAATGTCACGAAACACCAAATAATTCACTCCAGGAATTAGATTTAGGTACAGCACAAAATTTAAGAAACTGTTGTAGTATTAAGATTGTGTTGCTGTCATTTGATATTTGAAATAAATCATTAGCGTAATTCCGTTTTCGCTGCTTTCTCCCAGAAATGGTTTTGGTGAGTATGATCGACGACGATCAGGAGGAGGATGTGGAGTACGATACTACGACACTCACCAGACATCTGATGCAGACTGTAGTTTGATAGACTATTCCACACTAAACTGAAAGATGAGTCAGCGAAGATGGCTTCAGCAGAACATCCTACAAAACGATCCGTAGAAACGAGAGAGAGGTTCCCAAACGACACAAACAGAGGAGGAACCAGATGGACCCCACCCACTGCCGAGGTTGCTCCCCTTCTAGAGGCACAACTGACAACACAAGAACTTGAGTCATCTCAGAGTAAACTGTTTGAACAACGCGTTTTCACACATCGGTAAGCATTCTCCTGTTTTGAAAAGGCTACTGGTGCAATGAAGTAAACAAGAAGATGATGACGATATGATCTTTGCCGGTACATTGCGAGTGAGCTGAAGAATTTGAGTACGAGGGAATGAGAGTATGGTGAAACATAAGATTCAGATCTGATCTTGAAGCCCACTGTACCTCATCAGGATCAACATTCTCACAGTGAACTTGGTAGGCAATAATGTTTTCTTATCAAATACTGAAATCTCTGTTGAAAGTACTGCAGTTATCTCATTCTGGAAACATTTATTCAAGGAATACTGGTTATGATTTAGTTGTCGATCATTATACAGGTTGTATGCCTATTATTAACTGGGAATCAATTTCAAATAAGTCTTCAATCTGGCATCATCCTGATTCTTATTATCAAATAATGTGTTTGATTCTGTTTTGTATTCCGCTATGTTCGTACATGTAAATCAGCTACTGTCAGGGTGAGTCTAATTAGAAATGTCTCAAAATAACGTAAATGGTTGATTTCTGTAAGAGAAGCAGTGGGCATTAAAATATACAGGCACAGCTGATTAGGCTCTCTTTTTAAATTAGAGCAAAGAAACTGCTTTCATACTGCATTTTCAAAATCCGTGTGAAGATTAAAAGAATAATTTACTACTCTTTAACATTGTTCATGTACAAAAAAAGTTTTGTGTTATTTGTCCTCTTCATTGAAATTACAGTACTCGTATTGTAAATAAATGCTCAGTTTCTGTTCATGAATTTGTTTGAACAGAAGAACAAAGCATAAGCTCTCTCTGCCTGATTTCATTGCAATGAATGTTTTTTAGTAAAAAGTCTCGAAAAATGTGTGGAAAAGTATCCACAAAAGCTCTATTTTTACTACAACAGTGTTTCATCATCATAACCCCTCACAATAAACTGATTGACACATTCTAGCTTGAGAAGTTGAAGACTCAAGTGGCTTAATGACATGAGTAAGTACCAAATGCTTGGTCTTTCTGTTGCCAGATGTGATAGCACCATGGATATATTTCTCCTTAAAGAGGCAGACTTAGTCTTATTTTAATTCAATATCACATTTGTAATCATGCCAAAGATTTAGTGACACCAACATCACTTAAAACTGGTTGAAATGTCTGCTTTGTGTAAAAGTGATAGCAATATCTCCAGATCCGTAATGCTGCTGGACATTGATCACAAAAATCTTTAAAAATTATGTTTAATAAATAGCTATCCCAGGTAGAATTTGATATGCAGGTGACCATAGTTGTAACTTGTATTGAAATTTGCAATGTTGAAAGTAATGAAAAGTAAAATTATGTTATTGAAAATGATTTGTGCTAACGTTTCCAAATTCAACCTTGCAACAACTGTGCTGCTAAATACAGACAACTTCTTTAATCGTAGGTTTTGGTTTGCAATCAAGATTATTGACTTTAGAGGTAATTTCATTAATCCTGTAATGAATTCTGTAATATGCAGCCCCACTGTACTACAGGGGAAAATAATAGTGGCTGCATTTTAGTATTGGTTCATCAAATGGGCAGAAAATCAGTTTCTGTTAAGGGGTATACAATTAATGCATGTCACTCATGGCATTAGGTAATATTTTCTACATGAAGTAACTTAGACTGGAACCATCTGAAACACTTAAGGGGATAGTGGAGTGTGTTTTGGACCGTTTCACAGGTAATGATTTAGACAATTTACACTAATGCCCGAGACAATGCTGTGTATTATTTATTTTATAAAATGGTTGCGTATGTCTTTGTCATTTGAAAGGAACAGAAAACTTGTACTCTACTTACCATACCATTTGTTCTTGAAGTGAAGTGCCAAAGTGTACAATTCGTTCTCTGAAATAAATTAGAACTTTTAACTTGAGATGGATAAAAATCAGGTCCAAAGGGACAAAAAGATAAAGTTTGATGTGGCAATAGTAAAGTTTGATAGCAGAAGTTTAAATCCATGTAAAATTTCTTATCAGGAACAGAACATTCAAGAAAATTGTAAAATCAGTAAATTTCTTCAATACTTGTACATGTAGTGAATGGAAGTCTTATTCTTGGGGTGGTTTCTAGGCACTCAATATGAATGTAGTACTTCTAGGCCTAGTCTAAATTACAAGGCTTGGATCTATTGTGTAAATGTTCACCACATATTATGTGGACTTGTTAATGATATCAAAGTTGTGTTGGTCCAAGAAGTATCTTTGTATACCCTATCATATTGATAACCATCAAATCTTTGCTGTACAACTCTCTTTTGTCTGAAGTCCACAATGTTTTGCATCATAAAACTCACTCACTACCTATCCAACTGAATTTTGTTGAAGACAATCTCTGGATCAGAGGGTCAATTTGTTAAAACTCTTTGTGCTCTGTAGCAACTCTCACCTTGCCATGGTATTGTATCAAAATTAAAGGTTAGTGACATGATTGGGTACACTTGAAAATGCCTCAAGAACCAAATCAGTTGAAATATATACCAACTATACACCAGTTGGAGTAGATCTCCCAGCTGGAAGGATTTGTCTCTAATTTGTTTACTTCGGGAGAATCAAGCATGAACATTAATTCTATCGGGGCACAATAAAAATAAGACCCATAGATAGCCACACAGAAGGATTGCCTATCACGAGTGATATTGACATTAGTTATTTTAGAATGAGTCAACGTTTGACTACGAGATTTTCACAGGAGAATCCTTGCATAGTTTACTTGATTCTAAAGTAGTTTCAGCCCAAGTTGAGGACTACCTCCAATCATGTCATTTACCTTTTAAGTTCAAAACCACATTTTGCTGTAACAAAATAGCCTAGGAAGGCATCACAGTGTAGTGAGTATCTTAGACATTGATTCTCTTGCCAAGCTTTCTTTTGGGTTAGGTGCCAAATGTTCTATGGTTAGGCACTTAACTTGTTGTTTCCTAGATTCTGTAATTCCCATATGGTACATCTGGTTCCAGTAGCCAGTGGGTTAAATTTTTCCATGTTATCCTATATCTGGGATAATACCTAAAGCCAGAATGCCAGATGTCCCATGTAGAGAGAGAGAAACACATGAGCATATAAAATAACCCAACATTGCTCATAAGGTGAGCAATGTTAGATCATTAATGAAGCTAACCTGCGATTATTTAATTTGTGTTTATTTTTATACATGTCCATTAATCATAGGACCACATCATAAATTCAAACTCTTGTGTGTACTTAAATATTTGGGATTGTAACATTAATATCTCGAAGCGTGTATGCATTCATCACATATTTACAACATACAGTGTATGTATGTACAATTCTTGCATTTTGCAATCCATGCGCCCTCATTCGGTTCGGATGTGATGGTCGATTTATTGCGTTGCCCTCTGGGATATGGGGCCATCAACATCGATACATAGACAAATAATGGTGTACATGGTTTGGTGCATTCTGCAAGATATGTCATGCATGCACGATGTTTGCAAACAGTGTATTGCGTTCAGATAAATATTTGTTCAATAGGTAGACGTTTTGCGAAAATCACTTGCAGCATCCGCCATGTGTAGCCATGCATCTTGGACCAGCAGTTGTCAACCTGGGAGTGGGAAAATAAGCCTCTTGCGGTGTGGACGTTAGCGGCGCTTGGTTGTGAAAACGGAGATGTTTACATCACCACCACAGACGTATAATAAATTAATATATTTCTGTGTCTTATATATCAGTACTATCCTATATTTATGACAGTATGTTGCAATACTATTGATGTTCATATATACTAAAGACTGTTTACATGACAGTGATGTTGATTTGGGTTCCTGTGTATGTGTACAATGTGATATTCAAGCTTTTGTTTTTGTTTGTTAAAGTCAGCAATCATCAACCTGAACTGACTACCTCCATTATTTGTAGAAATATTAAATTAAATGATGGCACATTTGATATAAGTTGTGTATCAAAAAGTTTATGTTTTCTTTATATCCTTCATTTCTTTAACCACCAAAGGGAGGAGGAAGGGACTGGGTTTTTTTTTTTTTTGTGGTTGCCCCAATCCCAAACCCTGACACCGCTAATGCCTTTTGTATTTTTGTCCGTTGTCTCCAAAATGTGTTAACGAATTATTCATTGTGTTTGTGGAGTTTGGAATTCGGACATTGCAAAAAATGTGAGACATAGGCCAAATCTATTTTTTCTTTTCACAAAATATATCACAATCAACTACATGTACAGTAGAACATTATTTCTAACTGATCATATCACTTAAACCTTGATGTATCCTTGATCACAAAATTGTCCTCGTACTGTTTTGGAAAGTTAAATCACATTGCAAATTTGGCCCTTGAACCACTCCAACTGCAGGGTGATGTATAGGTAGAACAGGACATTGTGGGGTGATTTTACATTGTGGAGTTAATCCCCAAACATGTTGTGTTATATAAATTGTTATAGATGGCATTTTAGGTGGGATAGAAAAAAAAATCAAGCCAGTGATTTTGTGGTGTTTTTTTTTTATGTCAATTCCACCTGTAAATCTCCCCACAATGTCAACATTCAGGTGAAACAACTTCACAATGTCATGTAACACACCACACACACAAGCGCAAACGCGCAAACGCGCGCGCGCGCACACACACACACACACACACACACACGCGCACACACACACACACACACACACACACACACACACACAACTTGAAAGGATCATCCCACAGTGTTTCGTACACTCATAACCTCACAATGTAGCTGGTGTGTGTGTGCATGTGTGTTAGAGTGTGTGTGTTTGTGTGCATATGTGTGTGTTTGAGACCTTTTTTGCATATCTATATTGTGATTCTAATATACATTAATCACAAACATACTCTCCCCTCTTATTCAGGGGCGGCGCCACATGGGGGCAGCAGGGGGACGGCCGCCAGGCACGGTTCTAGAGCAAAAACTTTAAGGCGGCTAGCCGGCTACTGGGGGCTTCATTCGCGGCCAAATCCTAGATTCAAATTTTTCCTCGGTCATCCCGGCCGCCAAAAACTCGCTCAGCGAGGAAGGGGGGGGGGGGGGGCTGGGGCTTGGGATCAAAAATGTTTTTATCCAAATCTTTGGTCCAAAAGTTTTCTCCCTCATCCCAGCAGGCGAAAGGTTGCTCATCAGGGGGGTGGGACGAAATAATTTTTCATTCCAAATCCGAGGGGCACAATTTTTAAATAGGGGTGTAAATTGATATTTCCATTGTAAAACAAAAAATATTTCGATTTTTTTTTATTTATTTATTTTTTTAAATTTATTATTATTATTATTTTTTTTTTTGGGGGGGGGGGGGGCTTAAGCCCCAAAGGCCCCCTCTCGTAGAACCGCGCCTGACGGCCGCCCCCTATTGTTTTCAAAGTAATGAAAATTACAGGGATATATCAGTGTTTTCAAAAAGGGTGACAAGTAACACGGTGACTTTTGAAAAAAAAATTGTGATTTTTATTTTTATTTAGTTCTGTTTTATTTAATCAAAGTAGCCCTTTCAATTAAAGAAATGCCCTTTTGAATTTAAACAAATATACAAAAAATACCAAACATATTACAATTACATATACAAAGCAAATAACAGTCATGAAATTACGATTAAGGTATACAAAACAAACTTTACAATGCCAATAATATTAAAAAAAACACAGAAATATCTTTACAGCGTGTCCCGATAAAAATGTCTCTATCAAAGAGCAGAATATGTACCAATTATAATGTTCACTATTTTACGTCAAAATATGGAAAGCCCACATAATTTCGGTCTCGCTCCATTGGTTTTAAATACACACACTAGTAAATAATGTTCAGCTCAAGAAATTCAGCTGAACTTCCCAGAAATCAAGTGTCATACATATGCTGATGACACACAATTGTACATATCATTTCCACCTACTACAGTAGATGAAAATCACTCTTTGTCAGTTTAAGAGCAATGTATCATGCACCTTCATAAATGGCTGTTATTGAACAATCTTTTACTCAATGAAAAGAAAACAGAATTTTTGATATGCGGGACTCCACAGCAAGTTTCAAAATTGCACACCCAAAATTTACAAGTGGTCAATGCCCATATAACTCCAGCTGACTCAGTAAGGAACCTTGGAGTGTGGTTTGATTCACATTTAACGTTTGATAAACACATTGCTGAAGTTTGTAAAAATTAATTTTATCATCTGTTCAATATTAGACACATTCGAAAATACTTAACTCGTGAAAGTACTGAAAAGATCATTCATGCATTGGTTTCAAGTAGGTTGGATTACTGTAACAGTTTATTTTTGGGATTACCTAGCAATCAACTAAACAAACTACAGAGGGTACAAAATGCATGTGCTAGATTAGTCTGTAACTCTCCTCGTTTCTCACACTGTAGTCCATTACTGAAAGAGTTGCATTGGTTACCCGTGAAACAAAGAATCATATTTAAGACTCTGTTAATAATATTCAAAGCAATTCATGGCAAGTCACCAGTATACATACAACAGTTTTTAGAATTAAAATCATCTACTCAAATGCATTACCGCCTCCGAAGCTCTCAAGATAATACACTAATGAAACATCCTCCAGGAAAGTCAAAAGTTACCCTTGGTGACAGAGCATTTTTGTATGCTGCCTGTGGAAAAATCTTCCATTGTTTGTTAAACAATCACCTTCCGTGAATGAGTTTAAGAAGAGGTTAAAAACCCATTTGTTTATTGAACTTTAACCGTAATTGTGTTTTGATTTATCAGTACGAAATAATTATGTTGTAATGCGCAGTAGAGTATATTATTATAGTATCTGCGCAATATAAATGTCCTTTATTATTATTATCATGTTTCATCATGACTTTATTGGAATATATCAAGATAGATATACTGTACATATACACATAAAGGAGGACCAGGTCCACAGTATCTTTCCACACATATGACAGGTCAAAGGTATGAACACAGTGAGAACAGAATTATTGACAATATACAAGATATCAAACCGATATTTATTCTTGTTTTAATTGGTGAAACTTAATTGAACTTAAGGCAAACATAATGATTTACAATGTACTCAATAAAATTATGCAATTTCAATAACGACTATGTTTTGAGTCAAATTTGTCGTTTTTTCTGCTATTCAAATAATTTCATTTGATTACGATGTTTTCAAAAGAAATGGTGAATGTTAAATTTACCAATAATAAACTTCATTAAATTCAAATGATTGAGCATTATTGATTATATTACAAAATAATACATTATGGAGCAAAGACTAATGTAATTTAGTACAATAACATAAACTACATATTATACATTCAATTTAATGTATGCTCTACAAAATAAATAATATCCTGAAAATATTGATCGAATTAACAACTGTTGTATGCTAGTGCAACAATTTGATCAAATTTTGATTATACTTTGCAATTCGTTTGTATTAAAACGTAAAATATGTGTCAGTTTAGTGCAGTACTGGATACAATACTGTATTGTATGTGGGCAAACCAGCACCATTATTGTATCCCCCGAACAGAGTTCGGAGGATACTATGGATTTAGCCTCGTCGCGCCGCGTCCGCCGCCGCCGCCGCCGCCGCAGAGATTTTCTTGTGAGCGCTCTACTGGCTGCAGTTCTTCTCGGATCATCTTCAAATTTGGTATGAAGGTATATTATGGTAAAGCGAAGACGCCTGTTGTTTTTGGTGGTGGCGCCCTCGCTTGGTCCGTCTTTGTACACAAAAAGGTACATTTTTCAGGGTCTGCTTGTGTGCACGATACTGGCCGCATTTCTCAACGGA
>JZLH01S0100674.1:165680-182331 GCA_001188425.1 Eucidaris tribuloides
GACCTAAGTAAGCCTTTGTGAAAAAAATGTTAATGGGTAGTTGAGGGAGCGAAGCGACCGAGCAAGCGTAGGAACTTTTTGAAAATATGTAATAAAAAGACTCGTTTCTGGGCATGGTAAATACATATTTAGTCTTACAACTTCTTTCTATTCATATTTAATCTTTGCTCAATCATTTTAGTTTATTTATTAATATTTTCATTGTAAAACATTTTTGGTCCGAAAATTTCTGGGGGGGCTTGAGCGATTTTTTTTGGGGGGGGGGGCTTGAGCCCCCCCAAAGCCCCCCCCGTAGAACCGCGCCTGGAAATGGACCTTTCATGCTACGTGCTTGATACGTTATAGTTATGATAAACACACATGCGCGCACGCTCACACACATTCACACGAACAAACAAACATGCACAAACACATCACTGCCCAGCATGAATCTAATACACATAGGGCTAGATTTAGAATAAATCCAACGCCGAGTGAACACATTGATGGGGATGGGGTGGGTGTGGGAGGGATCCCCCCGTCCCACATAGAGAAGATTTTGAAATTGGAGATCACAAAACACGTAAGGAAATGGACCAGGTAGATGGTTTAAAAAAAAATCACTGTAGAAACTAATTTTAGGGTGGTGTGAAGATATTTTGATAACATTTTGAAGCGAAATATTCACTCTTTTAATGAAAGCCACAGTAATTGTGCTTACTTCAAAATCATATTTCCTTGAAAAAAGCGGGATACAGGCCATCCCTCCCTCAACCAAACATGCCAAAGTGGGGGAAGTATCCCGCATCCCCCAGGATTTACACCAGTGTCCGTTGAAGAAGAAGAAGAAGAAGAAACAATTACCAAAATTAATAATATTTATAATGTTACCAATGAAAAGAAATTTCCCCTGAAACCTGGGGGATGATTGTACATGTCATCCCCCCCCACCTTGAGAGCTGAGGGAGTCGGGGGCTCCCCCCCCCCGGCTCGTCTACGCCCCTGATGATGGTGCTGATGAAGATGGCGATGATGATGATGATGATGATGATGATGATGATGATGATGATGATAATGATGATAATGAATGTAGCCTGACGCATGAACCCCTTGACGACTTCACGGTCGGACTGACTCCACGAAAGCCACAGCTTGACAATAAAAAAACAACAACAACATAAAGCCTATATCATCATATTGGTTTTAATTGCGGACTATTTTACTCCTCGCACAACATTACTGAAGCAATTAAACTGGCAGTCGTTAACACAACGATACCAAATTTGTGTATTTATGTACAAGGTAATTAACGGGCTCGCCCCTGAGTATCTTAAAGTGTTGATAGTATTCAGAACACTTCAGATACCTACACGATATGCTTTAAACTCTCCTCTTTATACAGTGTGTCCCAATAAAAATTGTCCAATCGGAAACTATTTTTTAATATATAAAAATCATATACAATCGAGTCAAGTTGGGTATTGTCATAAAGCTAAAACATACTTTTCAGTGCAATTTCTTTCATTTCATTTGGTTGCGTCAGTCCTGAAATATATTGAATTTTCTGCAATGACGCAAAATCGCTTTTGTCCCACTATACACTTTTACTATGTATGTAGATCTTGAACGATGTTTAAACAATCTTTTGACAAAGAAACCATTAAAAGGTGTGGGAATTATCGCGAAATGGTTCAGTGATCATAACAAACGTAATTTCAAACACTTTGAGGTTGTTTTTTGTACTATTATTTCCATGAGAAAGAATAAACCCCACATTAGCAAAGGAGATGTACATGTGCGGTGCAACATGTGAATGTTCAATAACGGGATGGCCGCACAGCAGCGGCCTTCCTTTGCTCATAAGGAGTTAGAGTTTATGGCCTTTTAACATCAAGAACCACAAAGTATCACATATTTTATCAAGAATAACTATTTCTGTGGGTTCTGTCATGATTGTTTTCGTAATTTAAGTTGTTAATTAATTTTGATATTCATTATAATTAACACATTCTGCTTTGAAGTGTCATTGTTGATTTTCACCATCAACACGAAAAGTGGGACAAATGCGATTTTGCCTATAACTGCACAAAAGTAATCATAACTTTTGATTTATAAAAGTAAATTAGATGGGGTTGACGCTGTCAGAAAGAACATTTATTCTGCTTTAATATGATCCCAAATACACATACCTCTTGAGAAAAAAAAATTACCTTCAATAATTTTCTCCCGATTGGACCATTTTTGGGGGACACACTGTATACCCAAACCTAAAACCCAATACATGAAAAGATCTTTTCAATACCACGGTTCTTGTCTATGGAACAAACTTCCTCTTTGTGTTAGAAACGCCACATCATTACAATCGTTTAAATCCAAGTGCAAAATCCTTTCTTCCGTTAATGCCTTAATCCTGCATTTCCATTTTAGACCTCTACTTTAATGAATTTTGCGGGAGCTAATGTTTCAATTTGTAAGTATCATTCCTAATGCTCAAATATTCAAACATTCTGTTTTTTATGCATTATGTTTAATCAAAATATTTTTGTTTGTAATCTAGCCAAATATTTTCCTTTTTTATTTTTCGTACATTTTGTAATCGTCTAGAGACTCTTTTTTTTTCAAACTCTTTTTCATTATTGTATGTATTATTTTCATTCTATTTCATATTTTATGTATATATTGTGATATCAAATTTGTGTTGTTTTTATTGTGTTGCAGGGCCCCTTTGTAAATCAGTTTGCTAACTGAAAGGGCTACCCTGTGGAAATAAAACGGAATAAATAAATAAAAAAATAAATGAATAAATAAATAAATAAATGAATGAATAAATAAATAAATAAATAAATAAATAAATAAATAAATAAATAAATAAATAAATAAATAAATAAATAAATAAATAAATAAATAAATAAATAAATAAATAAATAAATAAATAAATAAATAAATAAATAAATAAATATCAGGCGCGGTTCTAGAGCGGAAATATAGGTGCTACTGGGGGCTGGACGGAAACATGCGACTGGGAATGAAGCGACTGAGCCGGGGGGGGGTGGGGTGGGAGGGGATACCCCCTCCCACGGTAGGAACTTTTTGAAAATACGTATAAAAAAAGACGATTTTCTAGGCATGGTAAATACATATTTCACTGGATTAGAATTGACATCCGTGCAAGAAAGCGAAGCCGATCGGGGGTTAGGGGAGGGTATGGGAGCCGGGGATATATACCCCCTCCCACGGTACTTTTTGAAAATACGCGCACTGAGAAAGACGGGCATACATGGCCAAATACAAATTTACGAAGATTATAAGGGAATGTAGTCAGGTTAACAAAAAAAATGTACAGGAACGGTCAAGTTGTAAAAAACTGTAATTGCGGGTATTCATGCATGCGAGGGAGCGAAGCGACCGAGCGGGAGGAAGTTGTGCGAGGGGGCCCGGTAGGTACGCTTAGAAAAGACGTGTTTTCTAAACAGATATTTTAAAGGTAGGCCTATGTTATGATTCATATTCAGGATTTTAAAAAAGATGTACCGGAAGTAGGCCTATGTGAAAAAAATGTAATTGGATATTCATCGGGATATTCATTACGACGGGGTGTGGGAAGGGTGTGGGAGGGGGAACCCTGCATGGTATAGGAACTTTTTTTAAATACACATAGAAAAGATGTGTTTATGGTAAACACATAAAGGTATATATTTTATGAAGATTATAGGGATTATTAGTCAGGTTTTCAAAAAGATGTACAGAAATAGGCCCATGTGAAAAAAACCACGGTAGGCCTTAATGGGTAGTCGAGGGAAGGGACCGAGCAGGGGGGAAGGAACTTTTTGAAAAATACTCATAAAAAAGACGTGTTTCTGAGCATAGTGAGCATATTTAAATTGGTAGGCCTATATCTTCTTTTTATCAATATCTATAAGTGTTTGCTAGATCCCTTCAGTCTATCTACATTTTTTCTCCGATTTTTTTACTTATCTATTAATTTATAATTTTTTAAAATATTATTTATTTATTTATTTATTCATTAATTATTTAATTAATTAATTAATTAATTAATAAATTATTATTAATTAAATTATTTATTAATTTATTTAGTGATTTTTTTATTAATTTTTTTTTTTAGGGGGGGGGCTCCTCCCGTAGAACTGCGCCTGCATCACGCAAGAAGAAATATGCACAAGTCACTTACTAAGAAAAAAAACTGTCGGGAGTTCCCAACTTAAAACTGGAAATTGGAAAAATTTCAGGGCGTGTGATATTTAATGCAAATACATCTAAAAAGAGAAGAAAATAGGAGAAATTTTCATTTTTTTTTCAGAATTCATCCTGGTCTAGTCTGCGACGATACATAAAAGTGTCTGATTGTACTGTGCATGTGCATGCATGTGAGGAAAAAATCCATAAGAACGTAACATCCGGGAACTCTTATATCCAGCAGTAGAAGTCAATATGGCGACGAGTACATGTGAGTCGTCAATTTCAGTTTAAAGTTTATTTTTGTGGTTTTAAATATCATGTATAGCATTAAAACACTTCAGTAGCTTTTCTTATGAAGTAGTTATTGTTTCTGAAGTCCATTAGTTTTGAATTGTCTTTGCTGTCGATCAGAATAAGCTTTTGTAATTATCGTTTTTTGTCACGAGTGAGGCCACCGTGTCCTGTTTGTACGCGGCTTATGGCGATCGTGCACGGAAATGCAATGGGCCTGGGTGCACTCGCAGGATGTTGCGTGTTGCATGCACTGTGTGAATTACAGTTCAGTGATTGCATGTTGTGTGTTCCACCAATTTCGTGTTTCACAAATTATGCTGCCCCTTCTGTATTTGAGATGTAAAAAGAGCGATTTTTCAGTTAATTTTATGAGTTTGGTTTATTAAAATTGCCCCCAAAATGTAAAATTGTGCAAATAACGTTGGATTCTAATGACGTCGACAAAAATATCGCGATTCTGTTTTGTTGATTGTGCAATTGTTACAAATGTTCTGAATGTTAGACAGGAGTAATCCGTCAATGATTTGACCAAGTTGAGGCAATTCATACTTTCACTCTGGATTGGTACTGTCTGTTAACAAATTTCACTTTAAACTTAAGATCAAAATCTGAGGATATTCTTCCCCGTATTCACATTCACTCAAGTCCTGATGACGTGGTGATACTGATGATGTAACATTTTAGACTAATCATGAAAATCACTTGAAAATTATCCCCCAAAGTAGGATGAGCCACAATTAATTGACGGCCTCCTGCCATGATTCAACCACATGTACATGTACAAGCATGCTGCTCATGCTCGTGCGCATAGCACGCCCAGCGCACGCTTGAAGTTGGTAGCATATAGTACTGCGTCACATCAACATGAGGTTGATTCATAGCATGGTGTTGCAGTGTAGGGAAGAGAGCTCTGAGCACTGATTCGCTAGCTGGCTCTTCCCTGCATTGCAACCCAACCTGTGCAGGATGTAGCAAATCTGCCAATGCAATGTGTAAAAAAACCCACATCAAATTCTGTTCCTTTTTTCATGTTTTTAATTGTTACTGAACACTGTTTGGAAGCAGAATTCACAGTAGAAAATTATATTCAAACCTCGATATTATTTCAACGAAAAGAATGAAAGTCACGTTAATTCATCTGACAGTGACGAAATCAGCTGTTGAACTGAGTGACCCCTTGACCATGTCCCCTTCAAATTTTTTCTTGAGTTTTTGGTGCTGAAAGTCAACTTGTTTTGCCAGAAGATGCAAAAGACTATGGTAAAGGCAAAAGTTGGCTCACAGGGCAGCAGCCCATACATGGAAAACAACTGTCAAAAGTGAGCTCTGCCATGGATTTTCCACTGGTAAAAGCAATTTTCCATCAAGACTGAATTGTTTCATGAAAAAAGACAATGTATTTGTTACAGATTTGTAAGTTTTCTGTGTTCTTATACTAACTTCATCATTGAGTTCTTGATCAGTCCACTGTGTGTTGGTGAAAGACTTGGAAATAATACAATGTTGTTGGATGATTACAATGACCTTGCCTGCAGAAATTTTGACTTAATAGTGACTCACACAATGCAATGTAATGTATAGCAGGTGTAAGTATGTAAAGGTGGTCACATAATATTTGTTTCCAAGTGTTTGCTACTTTGCACATGTACAATGTAGTACTACCAGTGGCCAGATTTCTTTCTTTTTGTGACATAATTCAAACAACAAGGGCACAATAAAAAGATAAGAATTTGTTCCAAAGTTATGCGAAAGGTATTGTACCTGTATGGATTACAAGATTACAATTTCTTTTGCACTGGTGCTTATTACTGATACCCCACATCTTCAGTGTTGGACTGTGTGAGTGTGTACTGTATGCAGTACACTCAGTTTGCTAAAGATTTATTTTATGTCTCCATCTTTTTTTTAGTTACTTGATCATATGTGCTGATACAATTGGACATGAAGATTGACAGGAGTAAGCTGAAAAAGAGCACTTCAGAAGTGGTAAGAACTTGACTTATGATTCTTAAATTAAAAGTTATGACTACATATACATGTAGATTTGTTCTCTTTTTGTTTTAAAAATAAAATAAACTCAAATTTTGTGAGAGACAAAAGGATAGTGCATGTATTACAATAGAAAGTAAAATAAGGAACTGTATATTTTGTGCAAAATTGATACATATTGTTGAAATTGGAAGAAAATCAAGGATGTTCCTGTTTTGCAGTAATAATATCAGAACCAGATGGCGGTCCACAGCTACATTATTTTATTTACAGTAGATTTTTGTCTTCACTTTAGTCAGGGACAGCAAATTGTAGAAGTGCATGTGGGATTTTTTAACATCAGTACTACATGTACATGATACTTGTACATGTATGTTCTGATTGGTATTGTATATCTTAATGTGGAAGTGCATTTTGCTCATAAACACAATTGTAATGTTCATTAGCATACCTGCCAACTATTACTTATTTTTAGTAATGATTACTAATTTTAGTCTCTGTTTCTTAAGTTTCGATGTGATATAAACTGGAGATTACTAATTTTGTTAACCAAAATACTACATGTATGTAATTCTATGCTAAATGTGTATGTGTTACTAATTTCCATCACAGATAAATAATTTCTGCTGAGACAGGTTGGCAGCTATGCATTAGTTTTATGAAAACTGACCTTTACTTTCCAAGGTGGTGTGAGAAGTGAAGAATATAGCTTTAAACGGTGAACATTGTTAGCATGTGTCTTTAATGAGTTCAATTTTGGTTGTGCAAATCTAGAACAAATCCTTCCAGTAAAATGTACCACAATGAACTTCTGTTTCTAACTGTATTCCATGTGTATGATTTTGCTGTTGTTGTACTTACATATATTTTGTTGTTTTCTTGACTGCGAACAGCCCTTTGAATGCCAGGCTCTGATAGAGAGACTAAAAACCAGCAACGACTTGTTGGCTGAGCTTCAAGGAATCAAATCATGGAACTATGGCAAGGTAAGAATGTCTGGACTCTCAACGTGTGTGGCCAAACATTTTCTGCTGTCAAAAAAGCCACCCTCCCCCCCCCTCCAAAAATAAGTTTTATAGATAACATGTATGTGCCAGAGGGAGTGCAGACTCGAGTCACTACTAAATATTTGTATGTGATTTGGTGCATTTTCTATGGTACAGACCTGCAGGTGCTTCTTGTGCCAATAATCACCCCCAAATAAATGGTGGCCACTACCTGAACGACTTTGCAGTATAAAATTACCTTCTTTCTTGTGTAACAGGGCAGGGGTCAGATATATTTTATCACTATCTGTATTTGGATTTTAGGTGACTTTAATCAAATCTACATCTCTCACTTTCCAACAAATGAAACTTACACAATATTGTTCCAATACTCCAGTTGTTTACAGAAATGAAGTAGAATTGTAAATTATTAGAAATTTCAGTGCTTCACTGAGCATTGAATTAAACTGTTATTCCCGTATTTAAGGTGAGTAGGGTGTTTTATCAATTCAAACATTGAGTGATCACAATTGGTGCCTGTAATTAGAAAAAATAGTTCCCATAATTAAATTGTGGGTTCCATGTGGATTGAGAAATTGAAAATATAACCCCTAAGATTTAAAAAAAAGAGGAAAGGGAGACAAAAATCTACCAACCAACTAACCAACAAGTGAACCAAAAGGGAAGTATTGATTCATGCAGTGATGTTGAAGCTTAGTATAATTACTGCTAGATCCTAGGCATGTAAGAAATGCTGTATCTCTATAAAGCTAGAATAGGGGAAGTTTGTGAATACTTACATGTAAGTCAACTGATGTACGTGAACACACATTGGGTTTAGCTAATAAAAACAAAATAAATCGTGATGATGATGATGATGATGATGATGATGATGATGATAATGATGATAATGATGATGATAATGATAATGATGATGATTGATGATGATGATGATGATGATTAATGATAATAAATTATAGCCAAATTCATTAATCCAATATCCAGTACACTACCTCCTACATGTATGTGATAAGGACCACATTAGGACATGTTCAGTAAACTTCCAATCATTTAATATACAAAGTATTTACCGAAGACCAAAGTCATTGTTTGTTTGTTTGTTTGTTTGTTTTGGAGGGGGGATGGGGGATGGGTAGGCAACATCTGTATTTCTCAAGTATCATTAATACATTAATTATAACCTGTAATAATTAATGTATTAATGATACTTGTACAAAATAGTTTCTCTATCTACTTGAAGTGAGCTTCCTGTATGATTCCTGACAAATACGTTTACAGATAAAAGCATGATATGGCTTGACTTCCAGACTCATCACAATCATTGCCATTGCATAATATTACCAGTTGCTCATAAATCATTCTGTTTTATTTTACTATGATGTGGTCTGCCATTTTCCTGTGGTACTAGGTATATCTAGTTGTTTGAATATTTACTCAGAGTAACCTAACCCACTTTCAACTATTTCAGCACCAACATTTTCAAATTTATTTTTGTTGGCATTTGTGTTATTTGTTGATTATGGTATGCCACTATGCCCAAACCTTAGCGTTTGCTCAACTGTTGCAATTTTTCATAGAGTGAAACATCCCCTTGATCACCCCTAAAATGTACAGTGTATAAGTATAGTTCACACTTCAGGAGCAGATTGTCCCATTTGTTTATCATGTATATTTCAAGTCTGTGCATTCAATATCAGTAAAATGTTGAGCCAGATAAGTCTCACTTTTTCAGTGGGGGGGGGGGGGGGAAGAATGGCTGTTGGTAAGAAGACAGATTGTATGTACTAAGCCTGCGAGGGGTATTTGGCAACCCTGTGCTATGTCACTGTGGCATTGCCTAATGCCTATGAGTCATTTAGTGATTACTATGAGATAGTGAGACCAAATAACTGGGTTGAAAACAAGGTACTAAAATCTGACCTATTTATGTTCTTGTTCAAAACAAATGATCTTGTTCAATTCTTAGTCAGCTACTTAGAAGGACACTGTGCTGGCAATTTGTCATCATCTCAGACAGAAATGTTTTAATCGGCATGAAACATGAGAAATTCCTATTTGTTCCTCGTATAAACTTTCTCATCCTGTTATGCCTATATGATCTAGACCACACACTGTAGGTGGGGTTTCTTAAAGAGACAGTTAACAATGACCATGGTTTTAAAAATCTGAGGCTGAGCTATATAATCCTACATGTTCTAAGTGTCTAAGACTGTACTTCAAAGTAATAATTTAGTGCTTTAAAAGAGTGAAAATCTACAGTATCCAGTGTGACCTTCTTGTGACCTTCTCCATTTCCTCCCATAGACTACTGCTTATACAGGTCTGACTATCTATATTCTGACCAAATAATGGGGGGGGGGGGGGGGCGGGGATGTTTATCCATGCATACTTTTCCATGGCAGCATAACTTTCAAACTTTGTATGCTATAGTGTTGTTTGTTGCATTTACACTACATAATTATGTACATGTAGCTCGTATCCTGTTATATGCCAATATATTTCGGGCGTCCTCGATATTTCGTGATTTTGCTTCAAAACGGCGATTTTCGCTGAGGGTGTATTTTTCGGGGGGGGGGGTGGGGGGGGATTTTCAGTGTAATTTGCATTCCCTTTGTAGCAGAAATGACCAGGAAGTGATAATTTTCGGTTTCACGAAGTCGCGAAATTCGCGAAAATAAAACACCGCGAAATATTCAATGTATACAGTATTTCAAAATTGACCAGTATTTAATTGAAGTCACACAATGTTAACTTGTGTCTTTAAATGTAGTGTGTCTGATGTGATTGACAAAGATCGTATCTGTAATGTTGAACAGGTATATTATTCATGTGACACAAACTGTTAAAATTTTTTTAAAAAATTGGCCTGGGATTTGGGAATAGATGATACAGACAAAACAAAAACAATTGCTTTAAAACTTAATTTCTTGTTCCACTGGTTTTAAGAATTAATCTGTTCAGTGTAACCTACCAATTTTTTGTAGTTGTTGAGATACATGTATAGGAGTAAAACTAAATACTGGAAATATATGTACATGTATATCAAATGTGAAATGGTTTCAGAAATTATCAAACTGAAATAAATTAATTGTCTGTAGGAGGAATTTATAATAGCAAGTTTCAATGAATAAAAAAAAGCCTGACCATTTATGTAGCTGCTGTAATAAATCTAGGTTTATTGGTGGACTAGGTAATTTACAGTAAGCACAT
Source organism: Eucidaris tribuloides (assembly GCA_001188425.1). NCBI lineage: Eukaryota > Metazoa > Echinodermata > Echinoidea > Cidaroida > Cidaridae > Eucidaris > Eucidaris tribuloides. The sequence goes on from JZLH01S0100674.1 coordinate 176,357, forward strand.
CATATACTCTGCATGTCAGCTGACATGATTTAATATCCCATTTCATTATCCTAGGTTCATCCATAGACATTGATTAATGTTCGGTAGGAGCAGGTGGCCGTCCACAGTTCACACTATGATCACCACCATCTCAAATTAATTTGAGTAGATGCATGTTTACAGCTCTAGTACTTACAATCTACATGATTTACATGTGTATGGAGCACTTTGGTGTATCATGTACAATGTATGAAAATAACATGTAGTCCATTGTGCAGGCTGTGTGTCTTATTTGTCTATGGTATGTTTACCCTTTTGGTACACATCTTGGAACAAAATCCATTGTGTTGCATACCTTATTTTTGTTTTGTTTGTAATAAACTGTGCATACATGTACATTGAAACAAAATAAAATAAGTTTATGCTTGGACATGGACATTGGAGCCGTGGAGCTGTATGTACATGTAAATATGTGAAAGTGTATGGCAGATAGACTAGTCTAAATGTCAGAGTTATAATAATGTAGGGCAGTGAAGTCTTCAGTGCGTAGTATAGCAATTTGCTGTTGGCAATTATATGCGAATACTGATCTGTTTGATGCCTGTATGGAGTGATTGGTTTTACACCTCAGATAATTACAGAACCTCTAGTATATATCAGCAGCATCCTCCGGCCAAATTGGGTTGTGTCCACACGTCAATCATGCATGCCAATTATTATTATTAGAAAAGTGGGTGGGAAGGAATGGAAAGATTTAATATTTAAGTGTGATATTTATGGGAAAAAGGGGTACAAATATTTTAAGAGGATTTGTGTAATTAATTGTTTAAAAAAGGTGCTTAAAACATATGAAATATTTTTACTTGTTATCTTTCCTTAGTATTACTACAAATATACTGCAACCTGATAAGCAACTTTAATCACACCTTAGAATTCTTCGTGGTTTATGAGTTTGCCATGCAAATTACCATTCTTGAAGAAATTACAATCCAATATTTACCTGCAAACGATGTATGCAGTGATCCGTGCAGATAGGGCAAAGAAGCGTTGGGTTGCACATTAGTATACACTGAAATAGTTGCACCAAATAATGGATGACCATTATTAGGTGAGAACATAAAATCTCTACTGAATGTGGTTGATCTGTTTTCTGTGAAGAGCAACTGAAATTCATTATTTTTTCCCTTACACATTTTTAACTTTTCCTTGTCCAGGGATTTATTTTGAAAAGAATGTGGTTTCATATATTGGGGGGGGGGGTGTTCTTTGTCCTGTTAGATCCAAAATTTGGTTGCCCTTTAGTCAGAACCATGCGCAGGAATAGAAATAAAAGTGTTGGTAATTCCGTAAATGTTGACATCTCAAGATGTGTACAGTACTCAAATGTATAATCAGTTCAATTCACTCCTCAAGCTCACATATACATGTATACTTACTACTACAATGTTTTGGTCATTGCATGCATTTGAATGCCTACTAGTACATTTGATCTGGTAATCTAGATTTATTTGTGCTGAATTGCTGGTACTTGTGTGTATACTACTTCATGCACATAACTATTTGCCTAAGTTACAAGTAAGTGAGAAAGATAGTTGTCATTTATGATTTTATCTACATCATAGTGCAAATGAATTATGTATAATGGCTTGTGTACATTATGATCTTTTACTTAAGACACCAAAGTATACCTTGGGGGTGGGGAATATTAAAATGGTGTTACTCATATTTTAGCAATAGCAATATATTTTTGACTAAATAATTAATGGTTGTAGTTACACATGCACTACTACAAGTTTACATGACAAATCAAGTCACTGTACTTTACACATAGTAAAAGCCCTGGGGGGAAAACGTGATATGAGGCCCATACACAGAAAACCTTTACCTACAGTGAAGTGCAAACTTTCTAGCTAATGTCAATAACACATGCTCTTGATGGGAAATACATCACAGACTATGTGTGCCTGTGCAATGAAATCAAATACTGTACTTGATATATTGTGACATTCTCAAAAGATATGTCTGTCTGTAGCACATGAGTTCCCATCTCAGTTTTCACCAGGAATATGCATCTACGAATGTGTAGTGGGCTTGTATTGTTTGTCAACCTTTGCAGAGTTTCAAACTTGCATTTTAAAGATACTACACGTAACACTGTGGAAGCCCCATTTAAAAAATTGTCAAACTTTGCTATCTGGCATATCTGACAGTGTTTGAATGGACAAATGAACACCCTAGAACACAAAAGTTTAGACAGTTATGCTGTCATCAGTAAAATATTACAGATGAAAATCAGCTCATGAATTCTTAGCTGAGAAAAATTTTGCCACACAGTGCTCTATGAAGGAGAACTGGAATGATTGCACAATGGTTTTCACTTTTTAAATGCACTTAATGATCGTTTTGAACTGCAATTTTTTTCAGGGCTTCATTTCTAGACCTTATCAGAGATACTGGTAGCTTGAGGAATCATGAAGCTCAGATGTTTTAAACTGGAAACATGGTTTTACGGTGCCTTTAAAGCCACTGGCTAACATTTATCACAGTTAAAAAAATGTGAGCTACATAATCCTCCATGCTCCAAGTGTCTTTGATAAGGTCTAAAAATAAAGCTCTGAAAAATTGTATTTCAAAATGATTATTCAGTGTTTAAAAAAAGTGAAAATCGTAAGTTGACCGAATGCAACTCCCCTTTCCTCCCATAGGCTTACTGTGTGTGGATCTAGGCTATTTTTTACTCGCCCGGAGTACTAATTGTTTATTCATTCATATCTTGCCAGTGGCAGCATAAATTTCCAAACTTTTGTATTCTAGGGTGTTTACTTGTCCATTCAAACACTACTACGTGTATGTAGCTCAGATAGCAAAGTTTGACAATTTTTTTAATTTGAAGCTCCACAATGTTAGCCTATTTTTTCAAGTGTGCTTGTTATTCAAATAAAGTAGACAGTATTATTGTTGAAAATGTGAATCCTTAAATTCAAAATCTTAATGTCATGAATATAGTTTTGTGTCAGAAAGAAAATACTATTATTTTTGGCAATTGCTATTGCTGTCTTCACTTCAAAGACCTGTTTCAAATTAATTCAATGTAGTTCCAAATTAAGTACTTATAGCATAATTAGCTTGAATAAAAGTATCTCCAGACCACAAAACCTTTTAAAAGGTGCAAGTGGGTGAGTGTCTGAGTTCAGACTATTTTTGACATCTGATGTTGACATAGATTGCTACTTGTGTAATGTAAGATGATGTCTGTGAATAATGTAATTTTAGTTAAATCAGGAATTTCTACAGACATTGATGTGGCTTCAATGAATCCACAATGTTGCCAGAAATCCAAAAACAGAAGTTTAATTAGATTTGGTGAAGCCATTCAAGAGATAATTGTTCTTTTCTTCAAGAAATGTATTTGTGCATATCATGTATGCTTTTTGTACATTAACACTTGTGTTTCACTTTGTGATGTATGCACTGAAACTACTCTCCACTGCTTGAACATACATTTTCATAAAATCATTGTTTCTGGCTATCAACAAATAAATTTGATCTTACACCGTTGTACAATGATGCCCAATTTTGCTTTAAGCCCTTAGCATCTCTACGAAACCAGAATTGCATGTCATAACATTTCCGACATTCCTGAAATCTGAAAGATGTTATATTGCAAAGTCTATTGCAGATGCGTTATGCGCTGTTGTTTTGTCAGATGATGTTGGCTTTCAGTATACAGATGTCCAGTGGATCAAACCACTTACTAACTACTTGTGGATATTGGAAATGTTTTGAAAAACAATGTGTTAAATTGAATTCTGGTTGCTCGTTCTCTGACTACATACTTTAACATTGTGATATGACTTTGTCATACTGCACTGTAGTGTAGAATAATAGTAACTGATATTCTTCTTCTGTTTGTCCCTTCTACAGTGATATAATAGTATACCACTGGATGGATGTTACAGGTTGGGTTGATACACTGTACTAAATTTATTTCTCCTGTTTCTCCCTTCCAGTGTGAGTTATGGATCATTTGGACCAGTTTGATAACTAGATGTTTTTTTCTCCCATTTCCTCCTTCCAGTGTGAGTTATACCACTGGGTGGATGTTCTGGACCGGTTTGATGGCATCTTGGAGGATGGCTGTGCTATGTCACCTGACAAACCCTGGCGACTGGCATGTGACCTGTCTCACAAAGGTCACCTGAGGGAGTCGGTCCACAGTGTTCTCACATTCACTGCCTTGCTCATAGAGCACAGCTTCTCTAGGCATCTGTACAGCTCTGTAGAGGTAAGTCATTCTCCTTGTATTTCACCATTATCATTGTTTTCTCACAATAGTTTTTGATATATATATATATATATGTCACATTTGTTATATTATCAGAAACTCTAGATTTCAACCACATTGTACTTTTCAGTACAAAAATAAAATAATTGATTCTGAATTCGTTATGAAAATGGGTAGTTTCAGCTGTTGTTTGTAGGATTTTTTTCTAGCTCATGCTGGAGTTGGCAATGATGTTTATTAATGTTTAATTAAAATTTTGACAAAGATTTAACCATCATCATAACTTATTCAGAATGGAATATGCAAATGAGCCTCAGAAATATTCTTGTAACCAAGCACCATACTTTGCCATGTGATTTATGTTCTTAATAATTGAACTGTGATGTAATGTGCAGTTGGTCAATGACATCAACTACTATAGAAGTTATTTGTGTATAAGAAAATTTGGTTGTAGAAATGTGTACAACATACAAGAAATGTCGGCTTTGATGACGACTTATGTATCATGTTGTTAAATGTTAGTGTTACTTTAATATTACATTTATGTGTCTTCTCTTCTACAGCACCTAACAACTCTTCTTGCTTCCAGTGATATGAATACTGTGCTAGCTGTACTGAACTTGGTCTATGTTTTCAGGTAACATTTTGTCTTGTTTTAATATCAAAAGAAAATTATAGTAAGAGTAAAAGATTTTTTTTTTCTTCTTTATAAATGTATACTTTGTGATGTTACAGTACTGGAGAAAATTAAGGGTGAAGGAGGTGATCCTGACATTTTACTATAAGTATTGAGCTAAGTGGTATCTACTCTCAGTACTCTTTAAAAATTACAATTTGTAAGTCAAAATAGTTCTTCCTAGGTTTGATATATTTAAAGAAACAGTGTTGTTAGTTATGAGTGACTTTAGATATATCATTTATCAGTTTCCATCTGCATAAACATTCTTAGTGGGATTTTGATGTTTCATGAAAGTATATGTTTTTTCATTACAGTAAACGTTCCAATTTCCTCATCAAGCTAGCAACTGAGAAACGCCAAGAACTGTTCAGTCGGCTGACATATCTGGCAGAGAGCTGGGGAGGCAAAGAGAATGGCTTTGGACTGGCTGAATGCTGCAGGAGCACCTCCCCACAGGTAAAAAGAAATATGTCATTTTAGCTATCAAGTGTTTATTTCTTATTTCATGTGAAGACGTTTGAAACCTGTGGTATGCAAAATGAACTTGGTAACTAGTCTAACAAGAAAAGGACTATAAAAGTGTAAAAACAGTCCAAACATTGAATTGGTGAATACTTATTACAGCCTGTTTAACATAAGTTTTTAAGAAAGTGACCAGTATGGTCTTGAGTAAGATGTGTGTATGTTTCCATTGTTATTGTCTTTTAAAAAGATAAATTTTCAGTGAGTTTGTATCGGTTGAATGATGCAAATTTGGACTGCATGGAAAAAAATATATATGCATTCTACCTTTAATCATTTTTGTAACAGGCCTTTGAAAATATTTGGAGCAGGATGTGTTTCTCTGACCTGTATAAAACACTATTAAACATGTTTCCTGAGATTGGATATTGCTGTAACTCCAAACACTTGGCTTTAGCATCAAGTTAGTATGTTATTGATGGAACGTGGTGATGTTAGCTAATCCCCAGATCTGAAAAAACGTATTTATGCATTTGTTACTTGTATTTATCAATTACTGCTTTTTGTTAG
>JZLH01S0100674.1:187936-213659 GCA_001188425.1 Eucidaris tribuloides
TAAAAAAAACACACATGGATCCTATAACATTATTGTGGATCCAACAGGTGGCTTCATATTTCTGAGAAAGGGTAGAGCAGCCACTCTAAATAATGTCAAGTTGGCAGTAGAAACCTTGTATGGTTTTATGTTGATTCCAAGTGTACATTTCTTTGACTATATTCTTGTATGTATTCATTTTCATTTTCCACTTGCAGGACATAAAGTCGGCTTCACTTAGAACTCTTACTTCAATCATTCATCTAGATAGAAATCCAGAGTAAGTAGCTATTGAAAATAGCAATGTTGTACTGGATAACAGTATCTGTATTGCCTCAAATCTTGGGAAGCATGTTAGTGAGAAGTCTGTTTGTGAAATAGTGAAGTCACTAAGTTTAAAAATGTGGAAAAAAATGATGACAAAGGGTTATTCATACATGTGGATGCCTGCCTTAGACCTGGGATGCATTTAAGTGTCTCATGTAGATCATCAAAATTAGAATCAGTTTTGGAGCATAGTAATAAAGGATTTATTCTCTTTATATTAATAATTTGTATGATTTGGACTTCAATGTAAGTGGACCCAGTCGGCAGTGAGAGTGTAATTAGAAGTCTGGGTTTATAATTTGAAAATTTTCAGATATATTTTCCATGATTAAGAAGTTTGTTGACACTTTGAACATAGCTATTCTGATGTGACATGATCAGTTTTGCAGCAATTTTTTTTTCTGAGTCTAAATAATAAACAAATAATTAATGACTGATCTCTCATTTCCATAGTTTAATATAAATAACAGTATTTTGACTTAATTGAAACGAGCCAACTGCATCCAGGTTAATTAGAAATCGAAGAGTGGATGTGTTAGCATATTTTGGTGAATCAAACATCTTTCATTCTTATACCATAGGTAACCACTGAACATCATTGAATTTGTCACTTCAGTCATGTTCTCAATGCTAACATAAAGACCAAAGTTTTCTGCATTGCGGATTTTCCACGGAAATCATAAAATTTGAGATACAACGCGGAAAACAGCATTTTGAACAAAAATGAAAAAATAATGCCCCCAAAGTAAGAAATATGTACTGAATAAAACTAAAAAGGTGCCTTATAAAGCCAAAGAAATCATATATTACCTGTAAATAATATGTCCCCAAACCTGAATCAAAACCCCCATGGGCCTAGTAAGCTTGATGTTATTTGTGATTTCTTCCAAAAAAAATTCCAAGGTGGAGAATTGCAAACTTACAACACGGAGAAAAACAGAATTTTACATTTTTAAAAACAGAGAAAAACGGAATTTGACATTTGTAAAACGGTAAACTTTGGTCTTTGCTCTAACCTTGCGTTCTCTTGTATCTTCAGCAGGTTAATAAGCATAATAGATGCAACAGGTGCCGCCTCCTACCATGGGTTCCTTCCTGTTATGGTCAGACAGTGTATACAAGCCATGATAGGTGAGTTACATGATTTTGGTCTTTATTCTCTTTAAACCTGTCAGAAACGTGATAAAAGTACTGTTTGACTTGGAAATTTTGATCAAAGCCAGAAGAAGGGTGATTGATCAGGTGTCAGTAAAGTGTAGCACAGAGGAGGGATCTTAATGTTGCACCTTGTCCATTCAGAAATGGTAATAATAAAGAGCAGACTTCCCTCCATGACACTAGCATAATGCTGATATAGAAATTAACTGGTGTAGTTTTGTGAAATTAATGGCATTCCGTAATATCACCTGTAGTTCTTTCTTCATGGAGTTTCTCCATGCAGGCACCTTTTTATATGCCTTGCTGATTTTGTACATTTTGAATCTGACATGTTACTGCAGGCACAACTTATTAAACAGCATAAGCTAGGTAAATGGCAATATGTTATACCTGATTATAATTCAATTTCATTTGATTGATATAATTGTGTTCATTCAACAGTGTCATTATATGAGAGAGGTGACTGTGCATACCCTCAAACAGTAACAATGTTTATAAACTGTTATCAGTCATAAGTGAGTGACAATTTGTACCACATTCTTTCCTCCGCAGATCCTGAAATGGAAGCATTCCCACACAGCCTTGCCACTTCTCTTTTCTCTTTCTTGTATCATTTAGCTAGTTATGAAACAGGTAAGAACCAATATGACAAATATGAAAAAGATATATATATATTAAAACTATTCCAAATGAGGATCTGTCACATTGATAACCATGTGTGCAACAATATTTAGATATATTATGAAAACAAGTTTTTGTGTGGCAAGAGTGCAGATTATGTTGCATTTTTCATTTATATGCAATGCTGAACTCTACCTCACATGCTATACAAACACTTATTGACAAGTATGATTTTCTTTGATTATAGTTTATGTTGAATTCTCAGAACCCCCATTAATTTGTATGTTGGTAAATGTGTGCCGATGGCCAGACTGTGGTAGCTTTTAAATACCCAAGTGTACATGTCGTCAAAGGTGACTAAAAGATGTGGCACTTTGGGCATGGGGCTATTCCTTTGTAAGATATACATATAATGTCAAATCCAGAGATTATATGTAAGGTAGCATTGGTAATTCTGTCCAGATTGATGGCATTCATTCACAGGTTTAGCCATAAAATCCGTCAAAATAACCTTCAAATGAAGTTGTTCCTTGTTCCTCAGGGTCCTGCAAATAGTTATGACCGCGAGAACAGTCTTCAGCCCCCATTCCTAATGGACATTAAATTATATGTTGTTGTTGTTTGCAGGTGGTGAGGCTTTGGTGTCATGTGGTATGATGGAATCTCTTCTCAAGGTTATCAAGTGGCCGGGGGAGGATGAACAACTCCACACAACGGTAAATACAATGTCTGGAATGATCGTCACCTGTTCTGTGGAAAACACCAGTTCAAACGATATTGATAACATGTTTAATGCCTAAATCTGTAACCAAATAACTAATAATTAAATTATGTTTGTCATGAAATCCATTAGAATTTTTAATTTCACAACATATTTTATGATATTTTTTAAACTTAAAATTCCAAATTTTAATCATTCTGAACGAAGTGAAGAATACCAGCCATTAAAACTTGACATGAATAGAAGATATATATTGCACTGTGTGAATTGGTAATGATATTAACAAATTTGAATAGTGCTGATTTCTGAACTTGGTGGAAGTACCGCTGATTTGTAAAACCTTGATGAGACTAGACAAGACGATTGCCTTTTCATCTGATCACAGATCAAGTCCACGATCCAAATGATTTAATACAGGAGAATTATTTATCACGTACATAAACACTTTTGTTCATATTTTCTGTTGTACAGTTTGTCACAAGAGCTGTCCGTGTAGTTGACCTTATCACCAATCTGGACATGGCTGCCTTCCAGACACATGGAGGACTGTCAACATTCATCAGTCGGTTGGAGGTCAGTTCTGCTGGATGTTGTTCCATTTGTGTGTGTGTGTGTGTGTGTGTTATGTACGTGCTTCATTTGTCATGTCATTCCAAAATGGAGATTGTAATTATTGCACTGTCTGCTTTATGATTCTCTCTAATGTTATATTTACTAAAGTGTAGTAATTTTCATATCTATAAAAACTTGCATGACTTAGTGAATATGGTTGTGATTCATAGAGCCATATTAGCCGCAAAATTAGGATGAAACATTTATATCTGTTACTTCTTTTTTTGTAAGGTAGAGACTATGTTTTAAACAAAAATTATGTTTTTGTTTAACAAGAAATAATGTGGGATAGTATTTTTGTTGGTCAAAAATGTACCTTTAAAATTGTATGTTGTCATAAGCTGAGTTCGTCTTTGATTTCTTTCCACACCTGAAACCTGCTGAGAGCAGTCAGTGATTAATATATGTCGGTAAAGAGCAGCACTCCATTCTGTATACTATTTATGTTTCAGATAAGACCAGTGTCACATTTTATGTAGATTTGTGATTGGATAATAAATTTATTTAGTACACTATTTACCATTGACTTACCTCTGATATAAGTCATAAGAGTTATCATAATTCTTGATGATATGAGACCCTGCAGGTATCTCTTGTCAGATATTAATGTTGCTTTATATTATAAACATCTTACCTCCTCCAGCATGAGATTGGTATTTGTCGGCGTGACGTACCCTTTGTCATCAAACCCACCATCCGTACTTCTGGTGATGGAACCCATTCAGCCCCCGCCTCCCCCTACTCTGAAGACAGCACAGCGATGGAGACAGACAGCCCATCTGATGGACAGCGAGTCAATGAGGGGGCGTCGACCAGTTCAGGCATCAGTAGAGAAGATAATAATAGGGCAAAGAAAAGCCGAGGAGGTGGGTAGTATAAATCCTTGAAAAACAATTTGACAAACTTGAGCTGTATGATGTTTTTGGTAAGATATGGGACATCACGGAAAGTCTTAAAAACACAGTGCATCTGAAAACAGTTTGTTTGATGAAATTGAAGTATTATGTTGACTCTGTCAACTTTACACATCCAAAACAAACAAACAAATAAAACACAAAAACACAAAAATAAAAATGACTATCCCCTTCTGTACAAAAGTGAAATTCAGGAAACTTTAAATACTTATACTTTGGTGACATACAACATAAGAAACCCTGGTACAGAGATGCCAACCGTTACGTTTTTGCCGTATTTTTACGTTTTTTCACCCAAAATACGGCAGTACGATTTTGGCCATCAAAAATATGATTTCCTGACTTTCTGTCATTATCCTGTTTTTGTCCCATTGGCTTTCCATATATGTGGTCTTCGCTAGTGATCTGTACATGCACATGCATGCAGTTTGTATATTGTAAATGTATTTACAGTGTGCGCACGCGAAAGTGTGATGATCCCTCTGTGATCCCCATGTGTGCCGTACATTGACCTATCAAGTGCGTGCGTGCTGCTAGCATGCACGCATTTCTAAATTCTCAGGTAAGAAGTTGAGTTGTGTCCATAGAGTTAGTGTGTGCAAAGCTCTCCAGTCCCATTCATATATATTGGTGTTAGTGTGTATGGTACATGTCAACGGGAGTGCAAGTCGGAAGTTACGGTCAAGTTGGCCCCTAAATCGTATTGTACAAACCAAGAATAACAAGAAAAAAGACATAATGTGGAATAGTTTGGACACTGAAGAAGGAAAAAAATGAGTATTTTTAAAGTCAAAGACTGAAGAGAAGGAGCAATTTTGCCATTGATTTTGAGGTGAGTACAGAGTAGTTTGGAAACACATTTCTGCATGTTCTGGGTCTGACTTGCAACAATTATGTAGTCTATTACAAAATACGACTTTTCTTAGTAAAATATGATTTTTAGGCAAGTTTAGTACGATTTTAGAGTACTGAAGGTTGGCATCTCTGCTGGTACTGCCCAAGATTTATGTTTAACATTGAAAAACAAAAACAAACATGACGCTTTTTTCTCCAAATTCATTTTGTAGAGTTTTTGTACCTCTGTTACCATGGTGACGTGGTTTGTTTACCCATCTGAAGAATATTTCTCCTGAAACATCTGAACAAATTTCAGTGACATGGTGCCCTTGTAATGTATTATTAAGAGAAAATTAAGTATCTATATCACAGCAGAGCCATTGTATTATTTGAACTGCTTTTGTTTTGTTTCATACAGCATCACAGTGCTTCCCTCAGAGAGCAGCTCTACTTAAATCAATGCTTAACTTCTTGAAGAAAGCCATTCAGGATCCATCTTTCTCGGACAGCATCAGGCATGGTAAGTGACATAAACTGCATTTCCCAACTGTTAATTGGTTACAGTGAGTGTAAACCTTATCATATCTCTACTGTCTGTACTAAATCAACTTACAAATGAAGTTCAAGAAAGTATATATAAGAGTCATGTTATCTTTGTTTATTTCCCCGTTGTGAAAAGTTTGTGGCTCAAACCACATCCTTAATTTTCAAAAAATTCCTATTAAACTTCATACTCTTGATTACTATGAAGTGTGGATATTCAGGAGGTTTGAAAAGGTCTTAAACAAATTGTTTTGTTATGATCATGTGTCATTTACTGCTATTTTGACAAATTATATTTTCCTCTACAGTAATGGTTGAATTTGATACATTCGTTTGAGCAGAAAAACAACAAAATTAAGTAATAATTTGTCTTTTTCTTTTCAATACAGTAATGGATGGCACTCTCCCTAGTTCACTGAAACATATCATCAGTAATGCAGAGTACTACAGTGCTTCACTATTTCTGCTGGGTAAGTGAACATAATTTTGATGTAAAATTTTGATTTGGTTTATTATAGGTACAGGTCAAAACTCAATGTCGGTGTACTAAACAATCTGTGAAAATGCATATTTAATCTTTGATCAGTAAAATAGATAATAATCATTGGTGTAAAACAATTCTCCATTGAGTACAGCCCAAGATATCTTGAGACTAGTTTCCAACTGGTTAAATTCAGTCACTGAACATAAATTGGTTGTGTGTTTTGTGACTGTATATTTCCAGGTAGAATTTTTTTTTGTCAAACTAGTGCTTGCATTAGTTTTGTATCCTTGTACTAAGGGGTGATAATTTTTCAACTTTGTTTTGCAAAATTTCTACCAAGTTTGATATTCATTGTGAATAGTACTGTGCAAATAACTAGTTTACATGATTTCCTTTCATTTTTCAGCATGTGAACTGGTCACTGTGTATGTGTTCCAAGAGCCCTCCCTACTTTCATCGCTTCAGGACACAGGTCTTACAGATGTCATGCTACATGCTTTACTCATCAAAGATGTGAGTACCTCGGATACATTGATGATGTTACTTCAGTTTGTAGTATAATTGATCCAAACATATAGTTTAACTATAAACGTGTCACTAAGCAAATTTGTGCCATGAATGTTACCCTATCAGTTACTCTTGAAATAATAAAAAGTGTGAGAATACTGTTATTTATTACATTTTCATACTGTGGTTGAAGAATAGTCTTCACCAAATTACTCATAAAAATGGTAGGTTGCATTAGATATTTTCCCACAAATGTGACATTCTATCACAGATTTGCTGTGATTAGATAAAATAATATTACATTTACTACACAGTGTATGTTTATGGACATTTATTGATTTTAAATAAAGAACTTTAAGAGAGCTTTTGTAATTTCCGATATCCTATGAACTTTGTAATTAACCCTAATCAGGCTGGGCTTTTTTGGCTATCCATATCTGTTTGTTTGGGGGGGGGGGATCTCGCCCCCCCCCCCCCCTGAGATCCGGCCTGTTCGATCGCGGCCGATCGCGCCGAAAATCGGCCGCACGTTTACCCATACTATCTACAAGGACTGTATAGTTTAGATTACCAGGATATAATTTCATATCAAGTTAATTATGCTAATTTATGCGTAAAATCTAATTAAGCTGCAAATCCTAATGTAAAGGCTCCAGACACTGCTAATTTTTGTGTCTGGACACTCTTTTTAGCGCTTCTTAACAAGTTTTCTTGAAAAAATATCCGGAATCAAAATTGATTTCCTATGTATTTTTATTGTTTTGTCTAATTTCTTAGATATTTCTTTGTTTTTCAACGTTTTGTTCTATTTTTTTTTGATGAAATTTTGTCAGATGGACACTTTTTGTGGTCCATTAACGCACAAAATAATTAATTCAACTTTTCAAATTAAACGTAAAAAATAATATACATTTATGATATTTTTGCTGAAACACAAATTTGTATTAGAAGGTTACGACAAAATCACGTTTTTGAACGATTTTTGGGGTGAAATGGCAAGTACAAAATGTTTACGTACTTGGGAACGCCGCGATACCCGGACTTCGCGCAAATTTGGTCTCAAACTTCGATGCGGACATCTCGAGAGAATAAATCATGAATACGCCGCGCGACCGACTTCGGGACGGGCACATTTGGCCCGAAAACGTCTGGGGGGGGGGGCGGATTCCGCCCCCCCAGCCTTTTTAGGGTTAAACTTACACTTCGAAAAAAGATATACTTCTTTCTGTAACTTTTCTAGACAAGCCTTTTCTCCACTATGCATATGTAAAAAATTATGGCTGTTTGAAGATGACACTTCACTTGAAAAGTTGCTCAATATTGTTTTGTTCAAAAATGGGTGACATATTTTGAGGTAATGATCTACTTATCAAAGTAAAAAACAACAATTGGATCAAATGCCTTTGGGTGTCATGAGGTCATTCTCAGCCCTTTTACTCATTATTTTCTTTGCAGGTTCCAGCAACCAAAGAAGTCCTTGGATCTCTCCCCAACATCTTCAGCGCCTTGTGTCTCAACTCCAGAGGTCTACAGGCCTTCGTCCAGTGTCAGCCGTTTGAGAAGCTCTTCAAGGTTCTACTGTCTCCTGTTTATCTTCCAGCCATGAGGAGGAGGAGGAGGTAAATATCCTCCAAACAAGATATGTTTATCTGATTATTATATTGTTTTACAGCTAGTCAAAAGAAGAGAACAAGACTTATTTGACACAAAAAGAGAAATTGAATACAAATACAATACAAAATGAAAAAAAGATGAAATTAAATTTCATTGGGATTGAGTAGAGCAGATGATGTTTCTAAATGAGCTCTGTTGATGGTCATTTATTTCATTTTTTCCCCAATTCTTTTAGAAGTTACCTTTCCCCCCACTAAAAACATGAAAACATGTATTCTATTAAATGGGCTGAAGTTATTTGTGATTTCTGAATTATTGTGTACCAAACAGTGATAAAATAGGTAACACAAATATTTAAACTGTTAAAAATTTGAGTATCAAGCTAATGAATTAAAGAGTTCTGTCATATGGTGTACAACAAAGTTGCAATCACGCTATCATGATTCTTTCAGACACATACCTTTTGCCATTGTATTCCATGCTTTCTTTCACTTTAATAGGAGACACAGCATCTTCTCTGGGCAGTGCCATGGATGAGTTGATGCGACATCAACCATCACTGAAAGACCATGCAATGATGGCAATTATCAAGGTATGTCATATCAACATCTGTATGGTGTCAGCCTCACAGGAAGGGAGATAATGTAGCTTTTGATTAAGATATTCAAGAAATCTATTTCATTTAGTCAGATACTTTCTTTTTATTGAACTACACGAGCTTTGATCACATTTCCGTCTGTCCTCTTGTGCTATATCACCCTTTACAAATTTATCAACTCTAAGTGATCAAAAACTCCACAGTCAACATTGCATCAATGCAGTTGTGGAGACAAACATTCCTCTAATTTGGGGGAAAAGTCACTTGTATGTTAAAATTTACTGGGGCAAATCATCCTGCAACTTTCTGCAGTTTGAACTAACAAGTGCTCATCTAGGGATGAGAAATTTATGTTTGTAATGACAGAAATGTCTTCATTTGAATTTTCTTGATGGAATTAACAGAGTAATTCAGCAGTTTTGTGCATTATATATTTTAACAGTTGATGGAGGAGATTTGTACCATGGGTCACAACCCCAAGATAGTATGCAGCCGTTCAGCCATCAAGCCCAAGACACCTGCCTCTAACCAGATACCAGCCAACAATGGGGATGATACATCTAGTGATGATGAAGATGAGGAGGATGAGGTTACTAGCTCTGTCAGGGAACAGGAGTCCAAGATTGAGGCTCCTCTTCAGCCACAGTGAGTTAAACAAACCCAAATATGTAGAAAAAAATATAACTCTATTTCTTCTATTTTATCCACAATTGGCCAACACTTATTTTTCACTAAACATTAATGATTTATTTAAATGGGGCTCATAATTTCAACCACATTTTATTTTACAACTCAAAGTATAAGAAAATATGTATATGAAATTCATTGCTCAGTGCAATGCATGGCTTTGTGTCCTGTGAAAGGAATATCTTGGATAGACAAGTGTGTTGGGAGTTTATAAGCGACCATTGAATTATAACTTATCCTATCAGCAATGTCTTTTGTACAGCTTGTGGGCTATGATCTCCATATCCTTAGAAGGCAGTGGTTTGTCATTATTATTAAACATTGTGATTGTAATTATCATGACATTAATCTTAAATTGTACAGAATAAGCTGGGGGTGTGATAGGTTCTGTAAAATGTGGCTAAACCGTGACATAAACACAAGATGGTGTGCATTGAGTATGGAATGCTTGTTACCTTGTATGACTGAGAGACAAAGGCATTGTTGTTCCCCTTGCAGTCGGCATATCCACAGACTGTCAGGATAAAAGGCGATGCTAGATTGATATGCATGAGATGATATCCAGAACGCTGTGTTTCCATTCCTGTCATCAGCAATATGTATCTTGTGCAACAAACCTATTCCAGGACTGGAAGATTTTCAGTAAGCTGCCATCAACAAGAACAGAAAGTAAATGTTACCAAGATTGGTTTGAACACCTAATCTAAATTTGTTTCATGTCGTAAGTCACCATTACACATACTTCCTCTGATATTAAACTTTGCATTTTTTTACCCTCAGCAACAACAGTGTACATTGAGTGGTTTGTGGCTTGAATATTTCTTATTGAGTGAATTATCAATATCTTCTCATATATTCCATAACACAGGTCCACAGATCCCAATGATAAAATCCCTGTGCCGTTGATGGACTACATCCTCAATGTGGTAAGAAATCTATTTCTTGATCAATTTGAAATTTTTGTTACAAATGCAACATCAAAGTCTCAAAATTATGCATATGGTTGGATGATGATAATGAAAAGGGAAACTCTATAGTTTTGTGGAAAGAGAACAAGAACAGTTATTTTATTAAAACATTTATGTGAGACTGTTTGAATCTGTTTTCTTTGCTGTAGAAATGACACATCTGACTGTGACTTGATATCTTGTGTGTATGTTTGTATAATGTCTGTGATGAAAATGGAAGGATTTGATTTAAGTTTATTTTGAGCTATAGATGAAAATCACGAAGAAAATATCACTTAGTAAGACTTGGTCATTTTGAATTAAAAATGTGAGCAGGATAGGATTTAATGAGAAGAGTGATTTGATAACTGAAGAGTTTTTAACTTCGCCTTGATGTAAAATGTTGTTGCATGTAAAGCAAGACATTTATTATGTTTATGTCAGCTAATATTTGCTTACTAAAGAAGAATGAGAAATTATAGCAAATGAATTTACGAAATAAAGTATTCAATTACAGTTCACTCATTTCATATTTTGGCAGATATCAAAACAAAAATGATTAACAATGATAAAAATACTAAGGTAACATAACTAATTGCCAAGACCATTAAGGGAAGTGGATCTCATTTGCAAACATCCCCGCAGACCAGGAAAAGATAACCCTTGCCCTTAGGCTATTGATGAAGGGCATGTCTGTGAAATCTGGGGGTCAGTAATTACCGAGAATTTGAAAAATACGAAAGAAAACAATAGCTGTTTAGTGTACGTTCTATGGTAGGTATTTTTTGCTCGCGAGAAAAAAATTGAAATCAGAGTCTAAAACTGAGTTTCTAGCTCCTATATTTTGCTAAAGGTTCCCAGATGGCATTTTCTTCTACATGCCATTGTATTTACACAATGTTATTTTTTAGGCATGCAAAAGAGATGCCCTGCCTTTAAAGAAAAATAAGTGTTTGTGAAAAAAAGCTCCACAGTTCAGGAATGAGTGACCTGTTAATTTGATATATTCATTGTTTGTGTGTTTTTCCCTAGATGAAGTTTGTTGAGGCCATCCTGTGTAACAATGCCACTGATGACCACTGTTGGGAGTTTGTGAGCCACAGAGGTCTAGAACCCCTCCTGAAATTCCTGAGACTGCCTAACTTACCTATCGACTTTCCTACCAGTAGTGCCTGCCAGTCTGTAGCTAGTGTCTGCAAAGCTATCCTGGTGAGTTGAAAGGGATAACCCTTTGTGTCTAGAATTTTTACATTTACTTGAAAATTATTAATAGAATGATTTATAATGCCATGATTTGATTTAAAAACAGTAAAGACTGATGTGTTTATAGTCAACTTAGAGATAAATTTCAATTGTGACCCCTCACTTCATTGTTCCAAAGATTTGTGAGAATCCTTGCAGAGTGGCCAGGACCAGGTGTTTGTAAACATCTCCATTCCAAAGTATTGTGTCAAATTTGGCCACTTTATAGATACAACCAGTTGAGGTATTGTTAATTTGTTTGGTGGTATTGGATCTTATTTAATCCCGAAGATTTTAGGATCAAAGTTACTATTTGAATTGATATATTAGATTCATGATGCTTTAGGACATAAAAGGTTAGATCACTCCTCATGGAAAATGATTTAATACTCCCAACATTACATGATATGCACTCATCTGTGTCTCATTTCACAAATAAATTTTGTTGGACACTTTTTGTTTTGTCATATTTATTTGCATTGTAATCAAACTTTGCTGAAAATGATTACCTTCCCTCCATCAGTCCCTTGCGAGAGAGTCTGGTGTCTTGAAGGAAGGTTTACTCCTGCTGAAAGAAGAGCTGACTGCCCTCAAACCACTACAGCTCCCTCTGGAGCCACCGGGAGGCTCCATTCTTCTCAGGGAGCTGGTCAACTCACCCAACTTCACCAGTGCACCCCTGGGAGCACCCACAACACCGCTGCTGAAAGCCATGGTCTCCACTCATTCCTATGTCACCATGCTGGTCCATGTATGCAGAGTTGGACAGGTAATAGGCTGTTTGAATTTCACAATATTCAGTTAACTTTGTCAGTATTACTGTGACAAGCCCCATTAACTTTGCATGTGCTATTCTGTGTGTCATACCGAATGAGTTACCCTGTGTATCTGCTTTTCCATGTTGTTGGTAAGCCATGGGTAGTGGTATAGTGGTTGTTCAGCTCAAATCCTTTATCAAGTTTTATAGCTTTGGACTGACAACCCTTGTACTCAAAAATATCAACAATTTTTCTTTCTTCAAAGTTTTAAAAAACGTCCATCAGCACAACTTGATGGACATGTTTTACAATGCAACCCCCCCCCCAAAAAAAAACACACACCAACAACAAACAAAAACCAAAAAGGAGCAAGTAATAGGGATGACATCTGTGTGTAATGTATGTGTAATCCTGTAAGGAATGATCCTGTATTTTGTTTGGTACATATATGTGTGGTTTTTCAACCTTGCATATTTCAGGCCAATTATTCAAACAGACAAAGTATCATACAATATACAGTGAGGGATTAAAAATGTAAAACCCAACTGAAGACAAACAAACTGTCTTCTTTTTTCAGACTGATGTTCGTACCATCTCAGTCAACCAGTGGGGATCCGACCTCGGCCAGGAAGTTCTACGACACCTCAGCCATCTCTACATCTCATTGGTGTGGGAGAGCATTGTCCTCCTAGCCCTCTTCACACCTGGCACGCTACCGGAGGGATGTGAACTCGGAAAGCTGGAGCGGGAGAAGCTCCTCCCCAAGGAATTCCTCAAGGATGGAGCCGAGAATGCTGCATCCACCTCCAGTAATAGAAGTGATGCTAGCGGAAGGACTAGTGAAGTGGAGCTGAGCATGGGCTCAGCCAGCACACTGATGGATGTGAGTGATGCCTTGTCAACCATGGAGGTGGATGACTCCAAAGGAGAGACCAAAGACCTGAAAGCGAGGCCAAAGCCAAGTGCACAGATGTTGCAGCTGGTGAAGCAAGCCATGCCAGTCTTGTATGCCCCATCTAGACTGGGGAAGGCATTGTCAGAGTTGTTTGGTTTGCTGGTGAAGCTGTGTGTGGGTTCGTCTGTGAGGCAGCGTAGCCGGCAGCACCTGCATCCCAACCCCACCCCACCCTCAGAGGCTGCCAGGAATACCTCCAAGGTCCTCATGGAGTTACTGTTGGACAGTCTGTCATGGACACCACCTCCAGCTTGCCCACTGCCAAAGTTCAGGTTAGACATTCGCATGTTAGAAAGTTGTATATCATCTGTACCTCATAATACAATATTTTGCATAGGTTGATAATTGTAGAGATATAGGACAGAGCTGGTGTAAATATCGTAACGAATCATAGATTGGTTTAAGTGAAATTACATTCAAGATTCATTCATTGATTCTTCAATTTATGCTACATTGATTTACAATCATTAAAAAAAAAATCATTCCTGCTCATACTTGCTGTTTTACTCTGATTGCTTTTCTTTGGATACTTTGAGAATTTAGATAGAAAACAAAATTGTTGTTTTGAATCCATCGTAGTGTTCACCAAATTAAAATGCAAATGTGGTAGATATAAGAAATTGGCTGTAAATTGTTGAAAGCATTGATTTAAAATTCATATTTATAATAACCTCTTCTTATTGCGTTATGTGTTGTATCAGTTTGTAACGTCATCACTAGTTGTATTCATTCATCATTCTGTTCATGTTTCAGGGTAACTTTCTACATTTGCGCTGTCAGCTTTGCCTCTCCCATGTTATTTGATGAAAAGAAGAATCCCTATCATCTGATGCTACAGAAGTTTGTCAGCACAGGGGCACATGCAGCTCTCTTTGAGTAAGCTACTGTCTGTGTCTTATTTTATTTAATACTAATATTGGAAAGTTTAAGATATTCATATTGGTCAATTATTTTCTAAATGAAAGGTATTTCATGACTAGATTGCTGATTTAAAACCCAGCCCTTCCAATTGGTCAAAATGTTTTTCCTCTTTGCAAATGAACATGTGCATTTTTACATTTTCAATAAAGTGGAACATTACATTTACAGTTAGTACTGTCCTGGTTTACTTTCTATCATATTTATATCTCATCTATTCATTTATTATTGTAATTTTATCAATATATTTGTTTGTATGTTTTTTTTTCTTTTGTAGTGCCTTCCACTGGGCTGTAACAATGGGAGGCAAGATGAGGGCTTCAGAGAGCTTGGAACATCCAGATTTACCAGGTAGGTGTCTCCTCCATTTGTGATGTTTGTAACATTATACATACACTAGCTGTTTCTGGTGTCTCTTTCTCACTTCTGCCTGTGTAACACATTAGGGAATAAATCAGCATATCTTGAGCTGGGCTTTGTACAGAATGACTGTTATAGAAAAGTCATATCTTCCAAGCATAAGACAAAATTTGGAAGAAATATTGATAGTCCGTGTATTGCATGAAAATGTATTTTCTGAAATACTCAAAACCAAGTAGATTATATCATTAAATTACAGAAGAAAATGTCTTGAATGATAA
The DNA here is from genome assembly GCA_001188425.1 of Eucidaris tribuloides. Classification (NCBI taxonomy): domain Eukaryota; kingdom Metazoa; phylum Echinodermata; class Echinoidea; order Cidaroida; family Cidaridae; genus Eucidaris; species Eucidaris tribuloides. Next base: position 203,000 of record JZLH01S0100674.1, read on the forward strand.
ATGTACCAAATAACTGTTTCTTTGAATTTTTTGTGGTATATCCTATATTGTTGACATTTGTCTTTCTTTCTGGTCCATTAACAACACCTAAAATTTAACAGAAGTAAGTGGATTCTTAGCCAAAAATTAGATATAGCTACATTCTGTGTCAAGACACTGTTCTTTTACTTGTAAGTCTTTCTCCAGAGGGTATAGGTGAAATCATACATACAACTTTATCCTGTTTAATGAATGTTTTAATTTGTGCATAATTCTTTTTGTATTATTCTTTCTTCAGAGGGCACATATGAATTCATAGACACAAATATCCCATTGTATGATTTCCATACTTGTTATAATTCTTTCTTCAGAGGGTACAGGTGAACTCATAGTTACCCAATTTCGTAACTGTCTTACTTTGTGTTTATTTAATTTTCAGAGAGTACAGGTGAATTCATCGATCCAACCTTATCCCATTCCATATCTGTCTATGTTATAGTCCTTTCTCCACAGGGTAGAGGTGAATTCATAATACAACTATATTCCATTACATAAATGGCTGTTGTTTTGTTCATTTTTATCTCCAGAGGGTACAGGTGAATTCATTGATGCGTGGCTAACATTGATAGAGAAGATGGTGAACCCAGAATCAGTATTAGACTCCCCTCACTCCATGCCAGCCAAGGGCAATGTACCGGGATACACACCTTTCAACCCGATACAGTTCCTCATCAACACACACAAGGTAGGTTGATTGAAATAAATTGTAGGGCTTCCTTACTTTAAATAAATCATTTCCACATCTGACAGTAATTGGGTAGTTTGCCAGAAGGTATAGAAATGGAAATATCACTTCCAATAAACATCATGAGATGTCTCATGGACTATTGTAACTAATCAAATGGCTTGTTGTACATGGCCCTGGGAAGCCCCATAAATTTTTTCAGGGGGTGATTTAGCCGCAAATTTGGCTGTGAAATTTTGTTTTGGCCGTGAAAAATTTTTGGGGCCCGAAAATTTTCCGGCTTTTCGGCTGTTGATTTGCCCGCGAATTTGGCCGTGAACAATTATTTTGGCCGCGAAAATATATATCTCGGCACCCCTGGTGAAAAAATCGTTCCCAGGGTCCTGGTGTTGTATTATACATTCTTTGTGCCATTTGGAATTAATAATGACAAAAGAGTTCTTGGTTTATTGGCCTTGTATCTGAGTGCAGAGTGCCTTCTTCTTACAACTTTACCCTTTCTGATCAGTGGACCCATATTGGGTCTCCACAGATATGTACCACATGGGATAAATGTACACCCCTGCTACCTGGAACGTATTCCCAGCCAGGCTATGATTAAGATGCTCAGAACCAATTTTGTGTGCAATAGGATTTTTATCCTCGCAGATATATATTTTTTATATATTTTTGGGTGGAAGAAGTAATAAAGCAACTGTCTTACACAAGGAAGCCACAAACAGAATCAGACCACTTAAATCCACAGCCTAAATAACTAAGCCCTTGTGTCATGTTATCCTCATGATGGGTACAAACTGAACGATTTTTGTGAAACTTACCAGAGTTCGAATTAGACTTCTCTTTTGCATGAACTGTAATGTTAGTTAGCACCACTGGAAAACAATTTTGTGATTGTTTTGCTTGTGTTATGTTTTAATTATCATCTTTTTGAACATTTTCTCTATTTTCACCAGTCTACATTCAATGTGATCATGAACCTGTGGGGCAGCAAGTCCCTCAAGTCTCTGGGTAACCGCACTGCTGAAAGTCTGCTTGCCATCCTGTGCCACATCCTACGGGGTGAGTCAGTCATTGAGGAACGCCTCAAGGTGGCCAAGACAGAAGAGGCAGCCGGGACCTCTGGGGAGGGAACCTCATCGGGTGCTGGTACCTCGTCAGCCACGTCTGGTTTCAGCCGCGCGACGAGGGGTCTGTTTGAATCAGGTTTCCTGACTGGACTGAGTAGGAATAGCAGGCCCAGGACTGAGCCTAATGAGGAACATGTACGACAGGTAGGAAGAATGAAGATGGTATTGCACTTCCTTTACCAGATTGAAAGTTGGAATACTTATCATTTCTTCTGGCAAATAAGTCAAAATTTTAAGTTCCAATAACGAGAGACAAATGGAATAAAACAATGATCTTTGAATGGTTCTGACATGGTAGAACGATGGTAGAACGGGGGAAAGTGTACACCACAGGTAATCTGACTATCAGAGGAACGATACCATTTGGCGGCCTCATGGTTGGAGAACACTGCAGCGCCATGAGTGGTATCTTAATTTTAGTGTTTTACGACTTTGTCCTGCTACATCCATAACAAAGTCATCATAATCAGCCTTGACCTAATAATACCTCAATTATTCCTCTGCAGTAGAACGAGGAGATAATTCTCCTGCGACATCCAGCGATCAATTAAAAAAAAAAAACACTTCATTCCTTTTCACGGGAACTGTTTAAATAATTCTGGTGTTTTGCCAAAATGAAGAGCAGTTATTTGAAATGTTTTCAGAGGAATTACACATACATGCTTACTGTTACATTGAAAATTACTCATGCATGTAAATGAAATTCTAGTTTGTTAATTTTAATGAAGAGTATTAATTTAGATTTTGTTGACAATGTTTTGTTGTAGCTGATGGATATGGGCTTCCCAAGAGAGCATGCCATTGAAGCATTGCAGCACTCAACTTCCCTGGAGAGGGCAGCTGAATGGGCCCTGACACACCCTCCAAGACTGCCACAGGTATGTATACTTTGAAATTGAGAGGAAATTAATCAAACGCATAATTACCTTTGATCTTCAGACACAGTATGATGCACAGGCAATGAAAAAGAGATTATTAGCTTCTCTTGTTCTGAAGCTTTATCAAGTATTAAGAATTTATTGAATTAATTCAAGAGTAATCGTAAACAGTGTATTTGTTGTTACTCAAAACAGCTGTATTATGTATTTACACATTTGTCAGCTTTCTATTTTTACTGGCACATATTTTTCTCTTAAAACAAAGATGTTTTTGTATATCTCTTTTCTTAAACGTTATTTGAAGTGAAATATGTTTTGTATGTCTGTGTAATAACTCTTAAGTTTGTACCTGCAAACTTTTCTTCTCCCATTGTTAATGGTCCAGAGCTTTGGTACTGGTCTGAGTGAAGAGGAAGAGATGATGCAGGCTATAGCCATGTCACTAGGAGAAACTATTCAAACACCTGTGGATCAGCAGGTGAGATATTCAGTTGATTTTACATAACCGTCATTGACTTATTTTTCCTCCTTTGCTTGGGTGACCTGGTTTCCTATTTTTGTCACTACCAAAGATACAAATCTGTATTTCTTTTCATTATTAAACCAGTAAGGTAGAATAACTATTCAACTACAGTATCTGTATTAAAAGGATATTTACTGCCAATGTCTCAAAGAAGTTTTGTAGTAGTAAATCTGTGTGATATATTTTAGAGGGTGATGAATCTTAGTGAAAGTAGATAATCAGGTATCAGTTTTGAGAACTTTTTAAATTTGAATTGTATCACTCAAACCTTATTTGTTTGTTTTTTGTGAGTTAATGAAGTTTCAAAGACTTGTGCAGTTTGGACAGATGGTAAATATAATGATTTTTATACTTGCAGGAGGAAGAGAGGAAGAAAAAGGAAGAAGAGGAAAAGAAGAAAAAAGAGGATGAGGAGAGGAAAATGAAGGAGATGGAGGAACAAGATAAGATCCCTGAGGAATCTCCTCTTGACAAGACGATTCTCAATGAGTTTGTGGACTCCATGCTTCCTGGATGCCTCAAACTCTTGGATGATATTCCTGAGACAGTGTACAGGTGACAGATTAGCATTTCTACAGTACATTCTGATCATTCCATATATTTCACATACATAGTATTTCACAATTTTCCTTCAAAACGAGAATTTGCAAGAGTTTCTTTTCGCATTTTTGTTGCGTTTTCATTCAGTTTATATAGGTATATCAGAAAGTGAAAAAATTGTGGTTGCTTAGTCTTGAAATTCACGAAAATAAAACTGCAAAATATTCCACATATTCAGTATAAGATAGTAGAAGAAGAAATAGTTCTTTTCATTGTTATAGTTATGATAGTAGTAGTAATAGTAGAAGTAGTACTAGTATTTATAGTAGTAATAGGTAGTAGTTAATGGTTTTAGAAGCAGTGTTGTAGTGAAAGTAGTAGTAGTAGTAGTAGTAGTAGTAGTAGTAGTAGTAGTAGTAGTAGTAGTAGTAGTAGTAGTAGTAGTAGTAGTAGTAGTAGTAGTAGTAGTAGTAGTAGTAATAGTAACAGTAAATAGTAGGTAGTAGTTAATGGTTTAAGAAGCAGTGTTGTAGTAGTGAAAGTAGTAGTAGTAGTAATAGTAAATAGTAGGTAGTAGTTAATGGTTTTAGAAGTAATGTTGTAGTAGGAATAGTATCAGTAGTAGTAGTAGCAATACTTGTCAAGCAAGTTGTTAAAATTACAGTTTGTTGTTCACATGCAGCCAATTCATGAACAGAGGGAAAAACTGAGTAACAAATCCATTGTTAGTTTACTGACATATTTCACTATGAAAGTTCTTTCTTTTCTCTAAGCTGTGCTTTGATGATTATTGTATCTTACAGAGTATGTGATCTGCTGGTTGTGGCCAACAACAGGAATGGTGATGAATGGAGAGATAAGATGCTAGAGGCAGTCATTGGTCAGGTGAGGAAGGGCTAATATGCCTAAGATATAACATCTTGTCAGGCATGGGCAATTCTCACTCCTCTTGTCCTGCCTGACTGACCGACTTCAGGCTACCATACAATATATAATGTGACCAGTTGTAATTTGACTGGATGTATCAGTCATGTCAGCATTCATATCTGAGTGGTCATTCAACTAGTTAATCTTTAATTCAGCTGTACTTAGTCAAATATCCACAATTTCACAAATGTAACCCTAATAAACAGTGCATGGCAAGCAATAAGAAGCAGCTACTTTAAGGCATACAATGGTCTTGAGTATGTGGTCTCATTTTTTAAATGGGATTCTGACTGATGGAGTGTACACATTTATTTTGCAACCTTTGAACTTGGAACTTTATTTCTTTCGACCCCTTCTGGAGTATGAGAAATATAACATAACATATTTACAATAATGTACAACATAGAACGAACACAAAATAACAGTTTTTATACACATGAGATGAAATACTACCTAAGTAGCATGGATATATTAGAACAAAACAATAGTTCACTCATGACAGATGCAACATGTCAGATCTCTGTGATAAACTCAAGTTATTAACAGTCATTGACTAGTATTTCTATATTGCTGTCAGAAATCAGAGTTTTACTGAAAACTATTGTCAGATTGCATTTGAATTGTATACAGTAAAGTGGCTATTGAATTATTTGTTGGGGACTACACCTTCCTTTCATATGTTTAACCTCAAAGTATTTTAGATTTGTATCAAACAAATGATGTGGGAAAGGATAATAATGACATACCTTTCTTTGACTCTCTCTTTCCAGGTATCAGAAAATGCTTTGCTGCTGTGTAATCGATTTGCCAGTATGTTGGTAGACCCTGCGGATACCCACAGCATTGATGTGTTAGCTTCCTGCCTGGCGTCTAGGATACATCTGTTGTGTCTTCTCTTTGAGGTACGGATGTTTATAATTATATTATACTTCTGTACTTTTCAAGAGATTCCCCAAAACTTCAACACCTGATAACCTTGAGATGCATTGATGGGGTACTGAAGGGGTATAAATCACATTTAGTGATATTTGTTGTTGCTTTTATGAATGTTATATGATTTCAAAAACGAAACCTGAGTGATTACAACAACCATTATTAGCAACTATTCTTGAAATATTGTGATGAAAAGCTTTCTACAGAGGGTGTGGGTGATCTGCATAAATTTCCATGGAACTGGAAAATTCTTGTATAATCTTAAATGTTCATTGTAATCTGTGCATATTCTTAAATTCTTTGCAACAGGTTTATTAGTCTATGTGTAAGTCCTGATGTATGTAGCATTTTTGTCCAAGAAAATGTTTGATCTAATACATTTGTAAGAGGTAAAGCATTTCTTGAATGTTAACATTACGAGAGATTTTATCACATTCTTGTGACCACACCTTGGCAGGGTGCAAATGAAGGATGCAATCATTAACTTGATTTGTTTTATTGTTTTATCATTACAGGAGATCAGAATGGCATGTGCTCAGAGAGTAGAAGCCTCTAACATCCTGGATACACTCATTAACCTGTTGGATACTGCCCAGAGATGGATGGCCAAAACAAAACAAACCACCACACCAAAGTAAGCTGGACTCTGTCATTATACCACGTCAAGTCTATTGATTACTTTCCTGTTAGCTTAATCTTTTGTGATTCGTATTTGGACCTTAATAGAGATATGAAAGATTTTTCCCTCTGTCATTTTGATCTAAACTAAGACCATATGTTGTGTTATAGAAAAAAAAGACAAAAAAAATGACACAAATTTGATAGTAAGCAACCCCCCCCCCCCAAAAAAAAAAGACAATATGTCATCACAAACATTGATTAGAGGGAAATTGTAAGTATAAAATAGAGTGATCCTTTTTTTAATATTTCAAGTGTCATTTGTAAGGTCAGTTGGAAAACCCAACAATGTCATATTCAGTAACTCACAACCCTAAACAATGAATACAATGTATTATAAGTATCAGCAGTCATCGAAAAAAAAACCCCAGTTATATTTCCTTCATTATTCGTAAAACACTGATATGAAGTTTTGCAATTTACTATTCTTATCTAACTTTCCTCACAGGTGGATGGGTCCAGCTCTTCTGCTCATTGATCTGTATGAGAAGACGGTATTAACGTGCAAAAGAAAGCTATCACAAAAGGTACTTTACATAACCATAATTTGTTGTTGTATTGAAGATTTATGTTAATATTTGTATGTTATCATTTTTACTGTATAAAAGAGTTATACATATTTTTTGTATAATTGTAATGCTGGTGGAAAGCAAATTTCCCAAATTGTGGACAATATACTTAATTCAATTCAATTCATTCTGATGTAGTTCATTCTAGGAAAACCAACAAAATCCTGAAAATGAATAATGAAACATTTAGTAATTAATGGCTTGCGAAGAAAGACTGAAAATACATCTAGCCAGGGTTATTGTATCCTCAATAGATTGTATGTATGGTATTGGTTTAGCACATTAATGATTAATTGCTGTTATCGAACTGAGTGTAAATTGTGAGTAAGATGAATATGAGCATTTCTCTTTTTGCTATCCTTTTAAACTTTACATTTGTTTTGTGAATTATTACCATGTACTTTCATATAGTTTTTTCTCTGATGTTGTTCTTTGAACCACCAACTATTTTCCTCACTCTTTTCTTTGAGGAACTTTGATTTATTGATGATATATTTTTAATAAGGGTGTTGTCCTAATTCCATTTTCTCTGTTATTCCCCTCACACCTCCAGGGAGCCTCCCATACATGGAAGTGGTTTGATGATTCCACTGGTCGTTGGTGTACATACAGCCGTAGTAATAATAAGACCATAGACGATGCCTACTGGGCAGGAAAGCCTAGTGTCAGGTTTACTGCAGCACGGAGGCGGTACATCGTTCATTTCAACACCATGATACAGGTAAGGAACTGTGCAACCTACAAGATAGTATTACACTAGTGTTTGGCAGATTATGGTTTCAGCATGACACTATGTGTTTGTGTCATTCTTTTACCCCAAAAAGTCTTGCCATGATTACCCCTTCTGCAAATTTGGTGATTATGTCACGTTGCATGAAGATAGATATTTGTTTTGTGCACACGTTTGATACCAAATTTGTAAAACTGAATGTAGATTTACCAATTGATTTGGAAACTGTTTTAGCCCTATCCATTAATAATTGATTTCAAAGAGGGCGTTATTTTATTTTTCCTCAACTGAGTGTAGGAGTTAGCCTAGTATTAGATTGTTTTATTTAAAAAAAAATAAGAATCACCCTCATTTCTTTCCTCTTAATGTAAATATGGTTAAAAATCTTCAATTATGCATTGTCACATTAAGGTAAAGCTGAGGAATTGCTTACCAAGGCTTGCAGTGATGGTTGCCTCCACCTTTGCTTTTCCCAGTAACTTGTAGCTTCTAAACTGAAAATTTTCTTTGCTGACCCCAAGATATGTCTGTGGTGTGATACAGTCCATTGATTTATACATAAAGTACCTCAACTCTAATTCTGTTCTTTGGATTGAATCAGGTGAATGAAGAGACAATGAATAAGAGACCCATCATGCAAGCACTCCCCACCCCCAAGGCAGAGGAAGACAAGAATGACAAGAAAGAGGATGATGGGGAACGAGAAGCTAAGAAACTCAAGACCAGTGAGAGCTTGACTGCAGCAAGTAAGACTGATGGTGAGTTGTCATATTGTGTATGTTTCAACATGAGTTAGTTTGTAATCAACAATAAATGATAAGCAATGTCAACACTAAAAAGCACATAAATTAGAAAAAAGAAAAGCCATATTACTGGCAATATGTGGCCTTTTTTTAGTATGGTATACTAAGAAAAACATAATATTGGTATATAATACAGATTTAAATGTCATGAAAAATACACTACAGACAAACTTTAAAATTTCAAAATTGAACCCAAATGCGACTATGGCGAAAAAAAACAATGACGCTGGAGCGCAATTTTTTGATTTGATTGTAAAAATGTTTGTAATAAAATGTTCAGCATTTTGAGTAGTTGTAAATGTGTATTACATTCTATCTAATTTCTTCCTTTACACTTCTTGTCCCTGCCTTCATCCATTTTTCTTCTTAGTCGCTGGAACCAGTCAGGAAAGCAAAGATGACTCCGTAGCCAAAGAACCCGAGATTCTTGAGATCCAAGGACTGGGGGAAAATGAGGTGCCCACATTGATCAGGTAAGTCCAGATACAATGAAATCCTGATGCTGATATGATGTTTAAGAAATTGATTACATTTTCTTGACAATTACAGGGATTGAACTGTTTGAAACAGAATAGATTGAAGTATAATTTGTCAACATCATTTGCCACTGGTATAATATGTTCTTTAGTGGTTTATAAAATAACAGTGTGTAGTATGTTACATGTAACATGACAGTATGAAGTGTTATTGTAATATAACAGGCAGTACCATCGTGCCTTCAAATTACAAATTTAATGGCACATTTGTAGAAAAAAAGAAGAAAGAAATCTGCTCATTCAGTTGGCTGTGAAATATTTCATTTCATTTAAGTGTTGCTCAAAGTGTTGTGTTTCTAACAAATATATACATTGGTCATTGATGTCTTGTATGACTCAACAGACCTGTAAGAGCAGTACTGTAAACTCAGATCTTCTGTTTCTTTCCCCAAGGGCATGTGTTGGCCTGATTGGTGTGCCAGTGGACCCTGACACCATGCATGCCGTCCTCAGGATTTGCCTCCGTTTCACCCGCGATCATAAGAACGCCCTCTACTTTGCTGAACTGAGTGGGCCACGCCTCCTGCTGTCCCTCAAGCAGGCATCGGCCTTCAACAGTTTTCCCATCCTTGCCAACCTGCTGCTCAGGCATGTCTTTGAGGAGAAGAGTGTGCTGCAAAATACAATGGACAAGGTGAGTTACCTCCTTCTGGCAATTACCTTGCAATCAGACACTTTTCTTCTTACTCTGGATGGGGAAGAGAATAATGTGGAAGTTGGTAAATGGTACAGAAAATGGTAGATCATTTCATATTTAGATATTCTTTGCATGTAATGAGAACACACTGTGATGAAGTAGTACAATAGGGGAAAAACAGTAAAAAAAAATAAAATTTCACAGAATGTAAAATAATTGAAAATTGATGTATTATTAAGATACAAATCTACCATGACATTTTATTTTCCTACCTTGCTGTTTTGAATTGCTTGTCCTCTTAACTTCTGACCTCAACATATCTTGAAAGATAGCTGTAAGCTGTAAGAAATTACTAAATCACAGTTGTTTTGATTTTATTGAAGGTGTTTATGATCATATACAAATAAGAGCATATTATTTGTATTCTTCCTTCTGCATATTAGTACATTCCTTTTTGTTTCTTTGCTGAACTTTTAAAGGTTACGAGTTTTGCAACATTTTTGAAAAGGCGCTATACATATGGTTGTTATGCCTTATAATCTTCACTTGTGCATTTTGATATATATTCCATTGAATTTTATTATCTTTCATGTTTCAGTTGATCTATGCAGTAGCCAATAAAGGAGTTGGATGTAACACCTGTAATGTAGCCCTGGGCAGTGTGGGCTGTAGAGAGATGCACTTTGTCTTGAGGAAGTTAGGACCATTGGCCTGCAGGGATCAGGAACTCTTCCTCAACTCGGCTAAGAGCAACCTCAAGATTGCTCTCCCTCCACCCAAGAGAGGTAAGTGTGAATGAATTGGCATATTTTTATTGTATGTGTTCTTTTAGCATTTTTTCAAGCAGTTTTGTGCGAGTATGAAGTTTAGAGGCGGCATTTGAAGATCAATATAAGCTACCCAACTTGTGCCACCTGAAGAAGAATTCTTCATTATGCTTGCATGTCTTTCTTAACCCTATATTAACTGGGGGGGGGGGGGTTCAATTTGACCCCCTCCTCGACGAATTTCGTGACCATGCCGCTGTGCAAAATTTTTTCACCGCGTCGCTCGCT
>JZLH01S0100685.1:3324-23112 GCA_001188425.1 Eucidaris tribuloides
AATTGATTAAAATAATTGAACTAATCAGATACAAGACAATTTCAATAGCAACCATTTTGAATATTAAGATAAATAACAGTCAAAACATATCAAAGCTGGTTCCATCACATAATAATAATAAACTGACACGTATATAGCGCATAATCAATATAAAACTGCTCTACTCTAGGTCTCTAATGTAGGTAGAGCCACTGAAAATGTGTCATCTCTTACTAACTTTTCAAGATATAAATAAGAACTCTGATGGGGACCAATTTGAAATTCAAGGTGGTGGAAAAGAGGCTTCCATTTAAATAAAAAATTAACGGTAGTTTTGACATTTAAATCTAAATAATGGTTTTTTTTTTTCAGTAAAAAGACAAAAGTTACAAATCTTTGCCGTCATGGAACAGACATTGTCGCTCCTAGCATAATAAATTATAAGCAAATTATGTTCAATGGCAGCCATCTTGAATATCAAAATAACCTTATTAATCATGATTTACTTACACCAATGTTCATACCCCCAAAATGTAGGTTTAGCCGTTGAAAATAACTTTCATACCTTATTCACTATTCGAGTTATCGATAAAATCAGTGCATAAAAAGGGAAGCTATTTTAAAATTCAAGATAACGGATGAATCAGGACTTCATTCAAATGGAAACTTTGGTTTTGTGTCAACTAAACCTACTTCTTTCCAAGAAATGACAAAAGCTGCAAATCTCCATCGATATTGAACGAATATTGGGCTCCTAACATACGGAACATATAACTGTCTCTTGGCAGCCAGCCTGAATTTCAAGTTGTCTGTTATGAAAATGAATTTTTACATGCACCATCATTTTCCTCTACCCCCAAAACATGGGTAAAGCCGTTGGAACGACCTTCATATCTTGCTTAGTTTTGAAGTTATTGATAAAAACAGGGAGAAATGGCGGCCATTTTGAAATCCAAGATGGCGGCTTTAGATTGGCTCCATCCAAATGGCAACATTGGTTTCCGCGTTCAGTGGACTCTGGCCTTTCCAAAACTGTAAAAAGTTACAAATCTCCACAAAACTTGAACGAACCCCCTTTTTTCGACATAGCGAACCTGACTATATAGCAAAGTATCAAAGAATGACAAAATGAACAAGCCACCGATTACCGTTAGTCTGTTGTTTGTATAGATTTACCATAATTTTAAATAAAATAAATGATGAATGATTCACCGATTCGTAGTGTGGAATTTAGGCATGTCATATATCTGGACTTTTACTTAAAGACAAGATTTAGTAATGGCAGAACGACATAATTTGAAATAATTTCAACTGTTTTCAAACTATCTACGGTATGAGATGAAAACTCTAGTACAGAAAAAAAAATCAAGTAACTGTAAAAATATTTCTGTATCGATATTTTAAAAGGTAAATTGAAAACAAATATCAAGGGCCTTTTAATTATGACATTATTACGACCGCTTACCTCATGACTGTGAGTTCCTTGACATTCACCTGTAGGGAATAAAGCCTTGTCATGCCGTTCGTGTGGCGTTCAATCAAACACCGGAGACTGATGTCTATAAACCTTGTCAGACGTGATACACGGGCATGACGAAGCGCGCGATAATATCTTTATACGAGGTCGTTTGTCTTAATTTTGACAGTGATCCAAACTCGTTCACGGGTGACGATCTGAGGAAAGTGAAGTTTAGTTGCATAACAAGTGGAAAAATTGTGGAAAGATCTTTGTACACAATTACTCATATATACATATACTACGTACTATAGAGATGCATGTGCTTTGTTTTCGGTCAATGACCTGTTTTAATTTCAATATAGATCATTAGAAGAATAAAATTTCGATACAGAAATAACATCAAGTTTGTGTGTGTGTGTGAGTGTGAGTGTGCAAGAGGTACATTGTGAGTGTATGTTTAAGTATGAGGTTACATTGTGGGCGTATTTCGGCATTGTGGGGGTACCCCCAGAATGAAACATTTTAAAATGGTTTAAAAACAACACAATGGGCGTGCTAAAGTGAACCGTTTTTATTTTAATTTTCACTCCCATCATGATTTGGTGTGTCTGTTGTGTGTTGTGTGTCTATTGTATGTTGCGGGCGTGCAGGAGATACATTGTGGGTGTATGTTTAAGTATGAGGTTACATTGTGGGCGTACTTCGGCATTGTGGGGGTTAAAATCATACACTCGCAATGTGTTTATATACCTATTATGGAACACCCACACTGCACATACAGGAACACCCCCACAATGTAGCTCTTGTCGGTATGTGTGTGTGTGTATGTGTGTGTGTGTGTGTGTGTGTGTGTGTGTGTGTGTGTGTGTGTGTATTTCTGTATTTCTGTATTTCCTGTCTCGACCTCAAGTGCTTTGTCCATATTACAGATGATTTGTCACGGATCATTAAGAAATCGTCTGTCCGGTTTTTATGAGATATTTAAATCATTTGACAATTAAAATAGATTACAGAAATTGAAATTTTGTCAACGAGTACTTTTCGTATTTTCGAGACATTTGCTTATCAAGTATATTCGACGAAATTCATTCTTCATTCGTGTGCATCGTGCAGCGACAATGGAACTTAAATCCCCGTTTCGTGTTTGATATAATTGAACGCCAAATGAGAAGGTAAAAAATACTCGTATAGAGAGGTCCTCAATTCGAATCTCTTCGCGGTGATTGTGTCCCTTTTCAGCACGGTAAAACCTTTCAAGTGCATCACTTTTCTCTACCAAGAGAGAAAGAAAAATCTGCTTGTGATTTAGAACCTATACATCTACATGTATCATCTGCAGACGTTCTACCAGCGTGCTCTTGGTAGGGGCGTTGATCCGTAGGGTGGGGGTCAGGGGACAATCGCCACTCAAATGAAGATATTGGGAGACATGTTCCCCCCCCCCCATAATTTCAAGGAACTGAAAAATTCCTGAAACGTAATGCCAATTATAATTTTTAAAAAACCCAACAAAACCATTAAACTTAACATAAAAATATTAATTAAGCATACGCACTTTTCAAATTATCGACAAGATTTGCGCGCTGTGCGCGCCAAAATTTTGACGTTTTTCTAAGTTGTTGCCTCCTCAATCTGAAAAATGGATCAACGCCCCTGGCTCTCGGGAACGTGTTCTGGTGTCATCACATGAGAGGGGGAAGATCCGAAATAACCTAGGCCTACATGTATTCCTGCGCTGTTATGCAGTTTGTTCATGTGCAACTTGAAATCAAATGAAATCATATATATTTGTTGAACACATTTTGCTTCCTTTGGTTGTCTCGTAAATATTTCAAATGTACAAATTTGAATATTTTCACCGATACACAGCAAAATAGACAATAATTGTAAATTTATTTTTTCTTTGATTAAATGATTTAAATTTTGAAGGAAATAATTTTATTTTTAATCTCGGTGGTTGATTAAAAAATAAATGTGTTTCGAGAATATCCTGACCTACCTTGTTTGTATATTTTACCTGTATTTAATATGGGAAGCCTTGGGATGACATCAACTCCAAATTGGTTGTAGGGTTCCAGGAAATTCGATGATTTGAATAGGAAAACCTCAATTTGAAGATGATCCCTGTAATAATTGTGGCGGGATATAACTCAACGCGAACAGACCACTGATTGAGACGTGATGTTTGCTGTCATATGGAACAGGTATTTACAAAGTGTGACACAAATTGAAGGACTTCACTATGACCCGACTCAAGGTCCTGAAAAGGTAATAACATTCTCTCATCATTATCAACATTTATTATGAGTACAGAAAGGAACATGCCACTTCTTCATTTTGTTTCTTTCATTTATCAATTTTTTTAGTGGAAATATATCATGATAAGCACATTATTCAGGAATCATATTGCATTTGTATAAACACCGAGGTGTATTTGCATACACAGTACTTACTTGCTACACAAAAGATTTCAGTGGAGTTATATGTGAAATGGTAAATTCATGAGAAATGAAGGATACAACAATTTACCCTGAATGAATATCAGCTATTGATTGTTCAGCTTTAAAGAGAAATGAATGATTTTAAAGAAAATACCTGCAATACCTACGCCAAATAATTTGGAAATTATTTATATATCGTACATTGAACAATGTGTGTATTGTTTATATGAGTTGTGTCTTTTAATATAAATCAATCACAGCCTTTATGCGATGAAGTTATTGGATCTTTAAATAAAACCCTAGACGTTCAAGAAAAAAAGGTCAGTTATATGCATCGTGATGACAGGTACTGTAGGTCTATTCTTTCGCAGAATGTACCACACATGCTATGATTTAGAGAATGAATATTTATCTAACCACAAGCCAAGACATATAACTGCAGGTATTGAATAAACGTGAATATCAATTTGACCTTCGTTACGTGCTTGAGCTGAATTATGTCAAATGTCTCTATTGGAGATGTAATGGGGCGTAGAAACTACAGGAAGTCGCAAAATTGAATAAATTGAAAACTGGCAGCATGGATGGATTAAGATGTACCGATTTGGTCTGAAATAGTGGCCCGTATGTTACAACTATACCATACACAAACAGCAATAGAGTAAACAAAGCAATGTTGGCAGAACAAAACCTCGTATCTCAAAATGTATTACGGGATCCAAGAAAAATGGCTGTATGCCTTAGCTCGGTAACTGATGGAATAGCCTTCATTTTACTCGACACGATGGCTGTATGTCTTGCTATCAAATTCAGGGGCGAAATTAAATGTAGGCTTTGCAGTTCAGAATTTCATAAAACGCAATTTTCGACAAAAGTGAGTTACGAGGTTTTGTCATCCCATCGATACACCGTTTCTTGTTGCCCGTTTGTATACTGTACATCTTCTTTTCCCAAAGCCACTCTATGACGTCAGCGAGGTACACAAAATATTGACGTTGCTTTGCAAGGCTTTCCCAGAAGAACTGACCAGGTTAATTCTCTGATTCTCTCTCGATTCAATCCTCCTGTCACAAGGGTAGCAGTATAATTTAGTACGGCTTGATAACATCCATATTTTGCCTTTTAAATGATGATAATTTACTGACCATCAGGGCATGGACATCTAGACTTATCAAGATAAATAGTTTTGAAACGAAACAGAGGTGGAATGATGATAGTGTCAGGGAGTGTCATAAGATATTCAGCTAAATGGACATGTGTACCAGTTTGCGCAACGACGTCGGATATCAAATATGATTGTGTGTAATTGAATACATATTTCGTGAATAGCTGATATTTTGGAAAAAAAAAATACAGGCAGTATATCGTGCAATTACAAACTACTTTAGGAAATCTTTATTTCAGGCAAAATTTGCAGATTTAGCAAGAAAATCGTCGTGCGCCTGATAGAAAATCGTTAGCAAATGCTCTAAGCAAAATGTCGTTAACAGTAAATTGCCTCTAAATTTGAAAAAAAAAATCTTATTCCATATTTCTGCCTAACATACTTATCGAAGGACATTTATAAAAGATCACAACATTTTGATTGCATGTGAACAGGTGAAATAAGGCAATCGTTTTCATGTTACAAGCAAGTTAGCGAAATTGTTGCTTAGAGCATTTGCTAACGACTTTCTACCAGGAGCACAACGAAATGTCGATGTATTTTATCACTAATGATAATTCCATTACAAATATTCAAATTTTAGCTCGTAAGGAGTGGGTGTATTTTAGTTATTTACTGCGTATTTCAGCTGCATCGGAAAAATAAGTATATTGCTACTTACACAAGGAATTGCAAAGTATGTTTGCTTGGAATTTGTTGAAAATTGAACTATTAATTGTTTTATAAATTGAAAGTGGAAGAATTCACCGAAACTGTTCAGCGTCGTATTTCTTTCGATTGTGTTTCTTCTTTTCCATTTTTCTCTGTTGTTCCTTTCATCTTCTCTCTGCGTAAAGGAGATTTCATTCAACAGTTATCCCTGAAATCTATTTTTCCTCATTATCTAAAGTTCAGGTGGTACTAAAAGTTAAATTGTTATTTTAAAAAAGTTCCTCGCTAATATGGCTAGAGAAAGTCTTTGCAACTACGGGCTAAGTTTTCAGCTTTCTGCCTTTTGCTTAGATTCCTCTTCCTACTTCACTTCTGCAGTGGGACTATTTTAGCTATAATCTCCACATTGCGATGACTATATAATTCACCCCTCCACTCCCATCATATATATAGCATCGTCTGTCTTAAATTACACTGACCTCTTTCATCGGTGTTAGATGTTGTCTGGTTGACACAACTTAAAACTTAAATCAGTGATGAAATCATCTTTCACGCGTTGGGCTTCCGGTGAAGATCAATTACGACGATTTCTTGTAAGATAATCTCTTCCGTTTCCATAACTCCTCAACCATTTAATGAAGATGTGCATCTTTGTTTGGAGACACCGATTATAACCATGGCAACACCAACAAATAGTGTTGCTTGATGAAAGCTTTAACGCGAACTTGTATGAGATTTTCAATCATTTCTAATCAATGGGCAGAAAAGTCTCCTCTCTTCCGTAGTAGGAAAAACAATAATAATGATGGTAATTATAATAATAATAATAATTTGTGATTAACTGAATCCATCTCCAATGGACCAAATAAGAAAACATTTATTCATAAACGTTATGAATAATTTGGTTTGTGATTTTCGGAAGTACATGATATATATCAACTTATTGGTTCCCCCTTTTTTCAATATAAATTTAATATGTATACCACATTCTAAATCATTGTTTTCATGTAAAGAGGATATCACTAGCGAATACTGCAATCTGCTTCTGACATTGCAATGAAATGTAAATATTAAAGGCATCGTATAACAATATTTCCATTTAAAAAAAAAAAAACATGTGAGCTACATGATTCCTCATGCTACTAGTGTCTTTGATAAGGTCTAAAAATGAAGCCCTGAAAAAAAAACTACAGTTCAAAATGATCAGTACTTGCTTTAAAAGTAAAAAAAAGTCATTCAAGTTTCCCCCCATAGACTGCTGTGTTGCAGAATTTTCATCGGCCGAGAATAATTTGTTTGCCAATTTTTATCTGTACATATTTTACAAGTGACAGCATAACTGTCTGAACTTTTGTGTTCTAGGGTGTTTATTTATCCATACAAACACTGTCAGGTATGTCAGATAACAAAGATTGACAACTTTAAACAGGTCATTCACAATGTTATATAGTGTCTTTTTAATGATACACCCACTTGAACGGTATTTCCCTCTTATGATCATGGACTCGAATTTGCTGCAATATCTGATACACATGTAGAATGCAAATGCACCTGGGGTGTTTCATAAAGCTGTTCGTAAGTTACGAACAGCTTTACGAAATACGAACGACTGGTGATACCTTCTTGTGCTACATGTAAATGCATGAGAAACTGATTAGCACCCAAGAAAGTATCACCAGTCGTGCGTAAAGTCGTTCGTAACTTACGAACAGCTTTATGAAACACCCCCTAAACACTTATAATGTCCATGCACCTTCACCGATGCAAAATATGTTTTCCCGGTTGCAAATTTGTACTTTATATCGGGCTTAGGGGTGAAAGGGCGCATTTCAAAAGGTATTTCCCTTTGTTATATTTCGGGCTTGCAAACTTGTACGTTTACTTCTTCCTCCGTTGTTTTTTTTTTCTGATTCCTGTTCTTTCTGTCGTCTTTTATCATGGGATTTGATCTCCCTTTAATCATCCCATGTAACACTGGATCCCTCGACA
Organism: Eucidaris tribuloides; assembly: GCA_001188425.1. NCBI lineage: Eukaryota > Metazoa > Echinodermata > Echinoidea > Cidaroida > Cidaridae > Eucidaris > Eucidaris tribuloides. The sequence goes on from JZLH01S0100685.1 coordinate 11,009, forward strand.
AGTTTGGAACACAATGATCTGCGGAGATATTGACATAAACATCAAAAGGGATTTGAGAGTAAATATGCCCCCTTTTCATAAAATTTTGAAAAAAAATGTATGTAGGCTATATAAACTTAATCAGAACTTAAACAACGAAGCCTCTCCGTGAGAAATACTCAACGAAATAACTCTCTAATAACTCTCCATAAGGTTTGCTATGTCACGAATAAGACAGTGATGAGATTCCTGCTTCGAATTGCGTTGCGGCGTTTCATCCTTGAGTAAAACACTTCATTTGAATAGGCCTACCTCTCTCCACTGTAATGGAGTATAAATGGGTATACCTGTGAAGACGAGAAATCCCGTTGCAAATAAATTGGCTTCAGCACCTGGCCTAAGTGGCAGCTGGGCTGGGAATTCTCCACGGTGACTGAAAGTGATGCTCTATGCAGGAGTGATTTGGTCCGATGAGTAGTGAGGGTGTTAAGTCGTATTTTAGAGAGCGAGCTTTGTATGGTGAAATCAACACATCTTGATATGGTAAACTAAACTGTTGTTATATTTTGAAAGATTTCGACGTAATTTTATAACTGGGGTGTAAAATAGACGATGCAGTTATACACTCAAATCTCATAATGATATTATCAACTGTTGTGTTGAGAATTTTAGGATACTTATTTTGCTAGTGACATCATAACCATCCAAAGTGTTATGGTTTATTTGTCAAATTTGTCAATGCAAACACTATCGTGTGGGTTAGATATTAAAGTTTGAAAAGTTTTTGAATTGAATCTGCACAACGTTAAGTGGTGTCTTTAAAGAGTTAAAGATTCTTCTTCATGGAAGATAACTGGTTTATTTTGCACCACTCCGATTCAGGTTGCGCAAACTTCAGAGCATAAAAAACCCTTTAAAATCAGTGCCAACTTTTATATGTTGTCCCTGATTTTTTTTTACGGTTTGTAAACAACATTTACGAGAAGTAAAAATGTAAAACTTTTTGCAAAGTTGTATATTGCCATATTGCCGAATCTTGTCGGAAAACAGTCATGTCAATCCATTTATCAGCATGACCATCGTTTCAACACTTATCTTCGAAATGGTCTATAGCAAATAGTAACCCACTCTCAGGGTTGTAAACATCGTCGCTGATAAAATCTCGTTAACGGCAAATGTTCACTTTTTGTGTTGGTTTTATCACATATAAGAGGGGTAGAATACAAAATAATTTTATACCTATATACGCTGTAATTCATTTGTTAATGTTCTAGTTGAAATAAAATGCTGTGTATTTGTTGAACAAATATAGTTTCATTTTGGTTTGTCTTGCAAACGTTTAAACGTTTACGCTAGACTTAAATAAAATATTGGTATACCAAGAAACAGTAAACAGTTGTAAATTGAAATATCTTTCCCGTTCATTGATTTGATTGATTAATTTTGAAGGATATTTCTAAACTTGGTGTTTGATAATAAAAGATGTCTTGTTTTGAAACTCTCCTTACTCATCTACATAGTTTTGAATCATTCCCATCTACACTTATCTTCGAAAGGGTAAATAGTAACCACTTTCAGGGTTGAAACCATTGTCGTTGATCTTGTTATACGGCAAATGTCGCACAATAGTAGAACAGTTTGCAAAAACTTGTCGGATCTGGTAAGAGGAAGTACATCAACTCATTAATCTACATGGCCATCATCTTTATACTGTACTTTTGAGGGTTAAAGATAACCAGTGTCTAGATTTATATACGTGATTGATTCGATTGACCGTGGTTGTTTGGCGTTTTAATAAAACAGAGATTTAGGGTGAATGACACAATAGTAAAAAAAGAAAAAAAATCTATGTCGACCAGTATAGTTGTGGGTCTGGTTGGAAAATGTACTTTATTTGTTCAGTGTTTATTATGCTCGTTTCTTACTCTTGGCTAACACACTGGTAAACATATTATTATTTCAACACATTGAGTCGAACTAAAAGTTTACTTACGAGTCAATGTGCGTTCAATTGACATTACAGCATTTTAACGCTTTGGGCAATTTCTTCAAAGGCATGTCCCATTTTGACATGAAGACATGGTAAATATGAAAATGATTAACCATATAACGTACCACGCAAATCCGCGATGCACAAAAGTAATAGAATGGAAGCATTTTTTTCCTTTCGCAATTTTATTTTCACTTTTATTGCATCCTTCGTTAGGTTGGAGTTTTGGCAATCAACAAGATACGGATGCATTCCTGCACTTGTTGGGCATAACTTTCCGAGTGGGCAACGAAATGAAGAATCAGCATTTTGTTGAATGGATCAACGACGAAGTAAACAACATAAGAAAATGTCTCTTCGAATTAGGCATAAAGCAAAGGGATATAAGGGATTCCAGTTTAAGCATAGTCTTTGATTTATTCTCCCATGAATGAAACATCTTCCGAAAATCCAGGCATGGCAGAGGTTTACGCAGAAAGGAATATTGCTGCATCGACAAAAAGCGAACATCATGCACTTGAAGGTGACGACAACCTAAAGTCAAACAAGATTTCACAGTCTTTTTGATTTGAGGGATGTTTTTATTGCTCGTCACCTTGCCCACGTCAACGACATCGTAAAGCTAAATAAACATGTACATGATGTATGAAACACTAACGATGGAGGCCAAGTTCCCAGCCTATGTTTCCTGGTGATGCGCCTCATTTATTGTCTCCTTTCGGCCCCATCATCCATGATACGGCATGACAGTCCGTGTTGATGAAATATCGTTAGCCAGTTGTGTCATGTTATATTTTGTTCTTGTTCAGTACCTCAAATCTAGAAAAAAAAACACCTCATGATACCGTACTGGTGTTTAAGAAAAACTGTGTTTGTGTCTGCATGTGTGTTCGTTTATATCTCATGTATAATTACTGTCTGGAATATTTTATCTATTTATTCATATATTTTCTGCGTATTCATGCAATTTATTGATTGCAGATAATAATACCGTAAAGGTTTTCTATCGAATCAAAAGGAATATAATAGTCATTCTCGGAAACTTTCAAGGGCTACCCGATCCTTTATAATGGTCTTTATTATGCTCCAAACGAATAAGTATTCTATCTAAATGTCAATGTAATGAATGTACCAAGTATAAAGCCTGTATTCACTATTTCGTCCGACACTTAATGCATTCTTAATAAAGATATAAAAATACGTTGTGGTTATATCAGTTACCAGTATTCTACTTTTAATACTTTCAAAACTAGAACGTTGTTTATTTATTTTATTTATTTGTGTTTTTATTCATTTTTTTGGTTAACTATTTATTATCTTTTTATTTATATTATTATTCTTTTATTGTTCATGCATTTATTTATTATCTTTTTATTTATATTTATTTACTTATTTATTTATTCAGGATCTATTTATATTTATTTGTTTATTTATGTATGTATGTAATTATTTATTCATTCATTTATTTATTTCATTTTATTATATTTACATGGAACGTGCTTTATATCATTGATTTTTAGTCCAACGTGCGTGCCTGCTTATTCCATAGATTTATATTCGCGAATGACGGAGGCGTGAATATAAGGCGGCCCATGCCCCATGTTCCAACACGTGGGACATGGGCTGCTGAAAGATAACTTTCCGTTGAGATGTCTTTGGTGAAAGTATAAGGATAGTGACGGTCTACTAATCGTAATAGCGTTGTAATGGATGTAACATAATCACCCCGAAACAGAAGCATTTCATTTTTGAGCGGAAGTTTTGAACATATTTTAATGTTGCCCGTAAGCCATAACAGGCCTTGTAGGAAGATGTAAAACATATGAGCGATGTGTTTTACCCTTGGGGTTGAAGCGAAAACTGCAATCTGCTGCGGACCTTTCCGCTGAAGTGTAATACCAAGGCTGTCCCAAACCATTTTTAAACATAAGCCAATGCTATTTTAGGTACATATACATGCCCCATTTTTTTTTCTCGTTCTACTTCTTCTTTTGTATGACTTATTACAGTGCCGGGATTGACAGTGACTGATGTCAATATAACTTCCACATTACAAAAATGTATATACATATTGTGGCCAACTTGTTTTTTAACAATTTGGAATAGAATTTTTAAAAGGTATAATATTGACCGACCTAACGACAGTCAAGTTCGCAAACAGCCTTTAGTATTGTACTTCGCATGCACTGGGACCGCTGATGTAGAAATGTAAGTTTGTTCACTTTTAGCACAACTATTTGGACCAAATTATTGAAATAAATACACGTAGAACGATAGAATCTTGGTGGGGGGGGGGACTACACCGCATTAGTTTAAGTTTTGAAGAGAGAAAAAAATATTTCGTGAACAAAACAAGGCCAGGACATTTTTTTTTTTTGCGAAGAGGATTGTTGTTCTCGAAATGGTCATTTGGAATAAAAAGTTAACATGTACATCGAACAACATGACCATGTATGTCTAAAGAAATATTTACATGTTCAACAAGCTTTTTAAACACAAGGAAGTGCTTGTTATGTACATAAAAAAATTACATTTGTTCATGACAAATGTTAGATTTCACTTACTCTTTTTTAAAAAGATTTAGAATGTCTATTCTTTTGTGCACGTAAATACACGTACTCGTATTTATGTATTTCTTACTTCCGCTCAAAATAGATTATTATATTTTTCTAAATCAAACTCTTCATATAACATTATCAGCCAATTTAGTCTTTCAATCAGCGGCAGCTATTAAACCCAAGTAGAGATTTGGAAAATGAGAAAAACAATCTATGTTATTAGGCTTATGTTTTTTTTAGACAGACGTGTGATTTATCAATGCCCTGAAATTGCACGCTCTGAAACTCAAACATTTTTTTAGAACTACTCAAAAGGTAAATTGTCGGGGGGGGGGGGGCATTTCCCATAGATAATGTAATTAGTACAATCAACTAAGTGATGGTTTAAAAACCAAAATTTGTCAGCCATGTCACTATAAATAATTTCTCGTCGGTTTTCGGTTGATTTCTCTTGGAGGAACAGTGCTATTTTTTAAACAAATAATTGCTGAAAATTTTGTCGGATTAACCAAAACTATACTTTGGTTGTAACTTGAAGAAACGAAATACAAGTAAATCAATCATAAAATAAACCTTTACCCTTTAATCTGTAACGAGCGATCGATAGCAAAACGATTGTCTGATATCATAATATGACCGAATATTCCGTATCAGTTAAGTTCATGACGGAGCAAATATTATTAATAAGGAATGCTGTAACACAATTTGCACCGTTGCGTTGGCAACACCAGTGACACCTGTTGATACTCGTAACATCGCGTGTCTCCAATCCTTAGTATGAAGAGGAAACAATCGATTCTGGAACTAACCACGATACACTTGATTTTGACACTTTACTGTCCGATACATCCCGGCCATTACGTTATATCGCCTCTTTCAATATCCTAATACCTTGTCGTTGCCAAGGTGAGGAAGGGGGCGCAGGGGACAAACATTCACGAGAAACCACCTTGCATTCATCAACGAATTATGAACTACGCATTCAGATTAGAAATCGACTTACCGGTTAAATTTAAAAATATGTTTCCAATAATTTTGATGGGTCTGGTCCGGTTTTTTTTTCTTGCCTTACCTCTCTTGCTCGTGAACTTCCTCCATCCAGCTTGAAAAGAAAAACCAATGTATTACATGAGTGTATAAAGGAAACTTTGCCCTGGAGACCTCTACAAATTGATGCCAAATAAAACATGCTTTTAGCTGACCTGCTTGGGGAGCAAACGGCAACCTTCAGAATTCCCTAACGCCATCCACTGTTCATTCTAGGAACCTTCTGCCTGTCTTCGCACCAGAAGTACACACCACTTTTAAATTCAAATTTATATTTTACAATTCAAAATTGACAGAGCTTGTACTTGAAGATCATTCCGATTTAAATCCTTGTGTACCAGGTTTCTTTAAAACATATTCTTAGGTAATCAAGAAGTGAAAGATCTTAATAATTATCTCTGATGATCTCTCCCGAACAAGATTGATCACAGGTACAGGATAATGGCTGATATATCATGGGATTCCTTTGGCAAACAAATTTACATGTAGGTGATGGTTATAAGCAATAAGATTCTTTTTTTTTCTCTGGAAAATCATAACTTCTGGCCAGTCCAAATGAACCGTCAAACTATAAATCTCTGCACCCGATTCCTGACGTGGCCTACGTCTTTGTGTCCTGTTGATTATTGATGTGCAGAACTTCAAGAATTTAACCTGCACTTTACAAGAAAAAGAAGAGAAGAACTCGTCCAGTCTGCCTGAAGGAAGGCTTTCTCCAGAATTCTTGATGTTGTGGCTTGCGATGCCAATTTCTACATTTTTTTTCCAATCGTCACTTTAACGGAGGTTTAAGCCTTTATCAGAAGTAAAACAAAAGTAAAATTTTAAGTCAGATGCACGAAAAAAAAGTGTGGCACGTGAAGTGGGTATTTTTTTTTATTACTGTTTAGTCAAAACAATGGAAGAGCTAATTCGCGTTCGTATCTCGCACTTTGTTATCCATTATTTGTTCCAAAGGTCCAACGGCAACTTATTTAATTCCATCCCCTACCTCTAAAACAACGTTCCAGCTCCCATTCCTGGTTTGATAACGGTATTCCTCACTGTTTCTTGTCCCTTGAGCTTGAGTATATTTTGTCCATATTATTTCCCGAAACTTCCAAATGAGATGTACACTTTTGAAGAGAGAGCCCTTCCGTGAGGCGACCTAGCGGTGAAAAGGTCAACCCCCTATTCTGTCATCACTCGCTGCTTCAAGCCAATTGGCAACTAACAAGGAAGTTTTTCATTACAACCGTAGGCATAATAAATCATCGTATTATCATTCAATTAATTATCAGACATTTCACCCTCTAACGACCAGTCTGGTCGGAAAATCCACGCGTGCGTGCTACATGACATCTGTAGAATAATTACGGAAGTTCTATTTAAAGTATAATGGCACGTATCATACAAAAGAAATTTGACAAATTCCATGCAACAAACTACATGTAAATGCGATTCACACATTTAGCATAATATAACCAATGTGTCCACCCATTTAGAACTTCCATTACATGCCAGCCCAATTATCAAGTTATCAAATCTTAAAATTCTAACAATCGTTATAAATTGGCAACACTGCACTGAACAACCCTCCACACACAAAATGTGTTATCTCCCATACATTGTCGTCATGCCCGTACTCTGTGTATGTATGATTAAAAGTTTTTTTCTTACATTTTGTTCTAAAGTTAGTGTACAGTCAGGAATATTAAAATTTATTGTCCAGGCCTATCCTTTTTTCTTACATTTTTTAGTAAAGTAAGTCTCTCAGCACAAACAGTCAGAAATATTAAAATTTATTGATATTTTGTTTATAACTATAGAAGGTTGTTCAAAATGATTGTCATATAACGTTGCCGATTTTGAAATGCTTTGAAAGTATTTTTTTCCCCACATTCTCAGTGATCTTTTCTTCTCATTTTTTACCTTTCATTATCACTTGTTTATATCTGATTTTCTTCATGTTTTTTTTAATCTTTTGACTTTCTTTCTGTTGTACTTGGGTTTTATAGGGAGTGTTGACGAAATGGCTGTATTGGCGTTTCGTATGTTTCTAATTGGTGATCCGTGTAAACTACGGATCACGCATAGATATTGCTCAAAATCGTTCTTTATTATGTGTGATTCTGCGGTAAACGCGGATCACCATAGATATTGTCAAAATCTTTCTTATTATCATTATTATTATTTTTTATTCCTGTTTCTTTCTGACCAATATATCTATAGATGAACACGATTATCTCATTAACGCAATCATCATCATTTTTAACCTCAACATAGTTATGTCAGGTGTCAAAACCTCACACACACAATTTTTGTCACGTGGTCAGTGGCCCGTGACGTCATCTATGACGTCATTAGTAAAAAGCTAGAAGGTTAACCTATATTTTGCAATATCATCGAGGCCGCGGTCTCGAAGAAAAACAACCAAACTTGGCAAGGTCAAGTTCACCGTCCATCGCGGTCACTTTTGGTCCAAAAACACGTGCGGCGCGGCGCGTCTTCAAACTGATGTCGTGTACGCGCGATCAAACAATAAAACTGCGCCGAAATGACTTCTTATTAACGGTACCAATGTATTTAGGGTCATTTGGAGCATTTTTAGTGGCGCGCTACGCGCGCGTTTTTTTCTGCGCGCGCAGCCCTTTCCCGACACCAAAAAACGGTATTGTTTTTGCGATTGACTTTAGATGTCTGACTGAATTCTACATCGTTTAAACTACTTGTCCCGACCATTCAGGACCCAAAATTATTGCTTATGATCCCCAAAATATAAATGCGCGCCGCAATTGCGCGCTTTGAGGTAGTGATAGATAGGCATTTTTTAAATCGCGCTGATAATCTCTAGAATTAACGGTGACCCCTACTTTTTATTGCTTATTCTGATTGCGCATCGAGATGCGTAGATAGGGTTTCATATATCACTTTCCATGACAACTATTCTTCTGAGGTCATCTTATGACGTTCACAAAGTAAAATCGTTTGTTAAGCATACTCATGATACGAGTTCGTAGTGTATAACTAACTTGGGTACAGCAGTAACTTCAGGTCACAAGTCGCACTGAGGTGCTCATCACATGCTGGCGGGAGTCAGCGACGAACGACGCGTGGCGCACGCCGAAATATTAAAGTAATTTTGACAGAGAAGTAACATTGAAAAGGACAGCTTTCGAACGAGTTATATACGCCATATAGACTGTTTCAACATCTCTTAATAGGTGTAGATTCGCGGTGCGAATACGCGAATCACCAATTCGTATCTCCAGTGCACGAATAAATCTCAGTTATTTTGGTGATCCGTTGTAAAACAACGATCACCATAGATATTGTCAAATCTTTTCTTATTATTATATTTTATTCTTTTACTTTCTGCCATTTCCTCTGTTACCAACGATATCTCATTAACGCCATTTGTCACATCATCTTGCTAACTTAGACTAGTTATGTCACTAGTCAACACCGTACACACAATTTTTGTCAGTGGGTCAACTTGCCCATGACGTTCGATCTATGACATCATTAGTAAAAAAGTAGAGTACTATTTGGCAAATCTCGAGCCGACATCGATTCAATAAAACAACCAAAACTTGGCAAGGGTCAAGTTTCAGGTCATGGGTTCATTCTTTTGGTCCAAACACACGTGCGCGCGCGCGTCTTAATCATGTGTAACGGGCGCGTCATAAAAATAAAAATGCTGCCAATGACTATCTTATTAACGGTTAACTATATGTTTCAGGTCATTGGAGCATTTATGATCGCGCGCGTACGCGCGCGTTTTTTTCGCGACGCCCTTCCTGACCGAAAAACGGTACTTTTTTTCGATGGATTTTGATGCTGACTGAATATCTACATAGAGAAATCCCCCTTTCCCGACCCTAAGGACCAAAAATATTGCTTATAATGCCACCAAAAACATAAATGCCGGACGCGCATTGGCGCGCGTTGTTCAAAAAATTGGCATTTTTTAAATCGCTCGTAACTGTGTCGTGATTAACGGTGACCCCTACTCTTTTATTGTTACTCTGATTAGCCTGATGAATGCGTAGACAAGGTTTCAATATCACTTTATACTAAACATCTTCTCACGTCATCTATGACGTCACAAAGAAAAATCGGGTTTTGCGGCATATCTCATGACTGGAAGTAGAGTGCTGATCAATAACACTGTGATACACAGTAAACTATCAGGTCAAAGGTTCATCATTGATGCTAATCATTATGCGTGGCGGCCGTCACACGCGCAAATGCAATACGCGCGCGTTTAAATTTTCTTTCAGTTAGTCTAACTCTCTGGATTAACGATGACCCCTGCTTTGGTATTTGCTTATTCTGTCGCCCTATGACGCGTACGATAAGGGTTTCAGAATATCCCACTTTCATTACAACATTCTTTCTCACGTCATTCTATGAACGTCACTAAACGAAAAATCGTGTTTTTGCGCATATCCATGACTGGGAGTTAGAGTGTGATAACTACTGGTAACAGTAATATTCAGGTCAAAGGTCTCCATGCTGTGTGCTTATCACAATGCGTTGCTGAAGAGTTTTACGACGAACGCGTAACAGCGCACGCGAAATATTAAAGTTAGTTTTTGACAGAGACGTTAAGGTAAAAAGGGAGCAAGACTTCGAACAAGTTATGATACGCCAATATGAAGACTTCACAAATCTCTAGGTCTACTGATCGGACGCGAAATACGCGCCGATCACCAACTTCGTCTTCAGTGACGAATTTAAATCTTAGTATTTGATTTTGGAATTTGTACAGTTTTCAGCTAGAATGACGCGTTTTGGGGCACGATATTTAGAAAAACCAACGTCAGTTCTTGAAACTTGGGCCTGTATGCTCACATCATTATCATAAGTGATCACATATCTTGGCATCTGGGCAAATTGTCTTTGAAGAATTTCTAGGAATTTTTTCATGAAATACATCGTTATCAGCTACACTGCCTTGCCTCAAGTCCCTAACCATTGACACACATCTCTCTCAAAACCCAGACAACCAAAAAAATCTCCACAACCACTACAAATGATGGTCAGAATAAATGCACAACCACCACCAAACCAGTCATGGAGTATTTCAATTGCCTTTTTTTTTGTTTTTATTTTAGAGTAATGGGCACATGCGCATGACTGATATGTGTCAACCGAGACATACGTGTTTCATTCATCGCAGCTGGTAAACCTGCTTCACGTCAATATCAAGTTAGATTCAAAATACTGATCAACTAACACGCCCCCCCCCCCCGTTCCAGAGCCTGGTTTTGTATCAACGGCCATGAGTGCCACAAGCGGATCGCCTAATGCCTAATTTGTCTCAATGACGAATTCAACCTCTAGTGTTTCACTTAATCTCTTCTTTCCCCCCCCTCCCTCCTTAATATGTACTTTTTTGAACTTAATATTCACTCAAATTATGCTTATATTGCTTATAAATGCTATGGATAAGGATTACGGAGGGGCGTCAACCCATTTGTCTTAGCAAGAATTCCCAGACAGGAAGTTGATGGAGGTGTTATTTAACGGTCTATGCCCGGCTTTACATTGAACACACGTATGCGGTTGAACTGCCATTATTGGATCGTGTAAACACAGGAATACACCATAATATTGTCAAATCTTTCTTATTATTTTTGGTGATCCAGAGACGTAACGCGGTATACCATAGAGGTTTGTCAGAATTTTCTTTTTTTATGTGTTGTTATATTGGTTGTTTCTTTCTGGTCATTTTTGTTCCAGATATTCTCGATTAACGCATCGTCATCATCTTGTAACTTAACATAGTTATGTCACGTGTTCAAACACCTCAGACACAGCAATTTTTGTCAGTGTGGTCACTGCCCGATGACGTCAGTATATGACGTCGTTTTAGAACAAAAGCTTAAGCTTAACCTATATTTTGCAATATCTCGAGCGGCGTCGATAAAAAACCAAATTGTAAGGGCAAGTTCAGGTCATTATATGTTGTCCAAACCACCGTCGCCGCGGCGCGTCTTCACATGCGATGTAGGGCGCCGTCAAAAAATTAAAAATTGCTCCAAATGACTTCTTATTAACCGGTACTATATGTTTCAGGTCATTTGGAGCATTTTGATGCGCGCGCGTACGCGCGCGTTTTTTTCGCGCGCACCCCTTTCCCGACCGAAAAACGTACTTTTTTCGATGGATTTAGATGTCTGACTGAATTCTACATAGTTTAGAACCCTTTCCCGACCCTAAGGACCAAAAATATTGCTTATATGCCCCAAAAAAATAAATGCGCGCGCATTGCGCGCGTAGTCAAAAAATGGGCATTTTTAAATCGCTCGTAACTCTCTAGAATTAACGGTGACCCCTACTTTTTATTGCTTATTCTGATAGCCTATGATGCGTAGACAAGGTTTCAGATATCACTTTTTATGTACAAATTCTTCTCACGTCATCTATGACGTCACAAAGAAAACTCGTGTTTTGCGCATATCTCATGACTGGAGTAGAGTGTGATAACTAACTTGGTACACAGTAACTTCAGGTCAAAGGTCATCACTGATGCTAATCATATG
>JZLH01S0100713.1:0-16151 GCA_001188425.1 Eucidaris tribuloides
TGGTTTGCAACCGAAATGTTTTAACAAAAGACGAAGATAAACTCCGCGACATGATGGCGGCAGGGACTTGAGTTTACTTTTAATCACGTATCAAATACATTATGCATGATTCACACACGCGCGCGCGCGTGTACGTGCATGCATGACACATATTGGCAAAAAGCAGTATCTATAACATACACCGAGCCGTGTTTCAGAGCTAAGACATGAGGCTAAAACTTGGCTATAAGGATGTATGTAGCAGCATACACCCTTTGACCTTGAACCTAGTCTCGAAACTTTCGCGTCAACAATTGCGGGAAAACGTTTATCAGATACATCTTTTGCCATAAATTTGGTCTTTGAAACTTTCGCGCGCGCGCATAAGACGTATGTTGCAGCTACCCCTTTCTGCCATATTTCACTAATCCGTGGCAGCGCATCATGTTTGTTTGGCAGAAGGTGTACTAGCAGAGTACAACTTTTTACACGAGAAAATCATGTGCCCTGCTGCGGAGGCTGGGCCTCTTGGGGTTGTATCTCCCTAATTTATATCTAGATGGACTCATCCCCTTTTAATTGCGGCGATAGAAAAGAACAGATGTTATTTGATCTAAACCGTTGTTGTATAAATAAGAGGTAGCCCTGCTATCTCAAAAAGAGACGTCCCCTGCAATTAACGAGACCTAGATAAATGGAAAGAGGCCCCTCTAGAACCCCCCAAATGCAAAAACCTGAAGAAAGTCAAAATTTGCGGCCAGATAACCCTTTTTTGCCATGTGACGGCCGATTTCTTATTGTCATTCAGTCAATTGAGTACAATTAGTTGTAATATTAACGTTTACGCAGTTATTTGCTCCACACCGAAGTACTAGATAAGGAAACTGTAGTAATCTTTTAACGAAAACAAGTAGAGAACATCAAAGAGAAATAGCTGTAATTATTGTCTCAAATTAAAAAAAAAAGTACTCAGACAATAATGTGTTCATGAATTTTCAAGTAAATTTTTGTTTTGTTTCACTCAACAAAACTTTAATTGTATCTTCTTCATGTAGGGCTTAATGTTCGATACGTTTCCGTAAGAGGAGAAAGCCATGTTCGTAAATATTAGTTTTCTTTGCTTTATAGGTTCTTCTGCAATTCGTAATTACTAGTGCTATACGTGGTGCTATTATATACATGTTCCATAATAATTACATGATTATGATTATTATCATCATTGGTATTATTAGCATCATCGTTATCAAAAATTATTATCACTTCTTATTTTTCATTAATAATAACATTATCATCATTCATCTTATTTCTTCTTTTTGTGTGACGAATAATTAATTCTTGATCAATTTTGATTACTATTCTTGTTGATAGGAGATGCAAGTGGTGAAAACAATTCAACCCATAAGTCTGGGGTTTAACAAGTTTTAAGTTTCTAAATATATGAAAAGTTAAATCTTCTCAGTCCCGATACTTTTAAAACTTCATAAGCTTTGTATGCAATTCAGTCAGTATGGGATTGAAAGGGTTAAACCATCTTGCATGCCAACAAAGTTGTGAGGGCTACAAGGATAAGACCAAGGTTAGCGATAAGGCTGGACGCACGATCTGTGGTGGTTTCCATCACCGCGGTCGTGTTCAGCCCGTTCCGCTGAGTAGTACCATCTCCAGTCGTACCAGTGTCTCCCATGCCCTCGGTAGTTCCGGCGGGAGCTGCGGTGCTGCCTCCCGTGGTTCCCTCATCAGTCTGAGCACCCTGATTACATAGGTCCCCGGTGTTGCAGGAACATATGCTTCCTTCGTGCCTACTGTAGGTGAATTGATACGACATACCCGTCAGAATACTCTCCAGACCGGTTCGAATGGCATCGACAGCTCCCGGGATGCTGTCGGGATTCATGCACGTCGTCACAGGAGCACCGCAATCCCGCGACGTTTGGGTGACCGAGAAATCCCCTGATTGATAAAGAGAAATTTTGACGTCACATGTTTGTCATTGTTTCAAAATCGGAAGTAATATTATGCAAGAACAATATCTTAACTGCAATATGACATGAAAACTAGCAATCTTTTACAGTGTAAGAACATAGCAAAGTGTAGTTAGAATCAAGAACATTTTTAATGACATATCCCGTTTGGAGCATTTCAGAGAAACGATAAATCCACAAGAGCCGGAGACGATATAACTGTTGAGGAAATCAATTAAACACTGAGGAGACTACAAAACAACAACAAGCCTCCAGGATTAGAAGAAATATATAAAGAGATGCTTAAACATTTCGAAGACCTAGAACTATACAGTGTGTCTAAAAAAAAATTGTGCAAGGGAAAACCGTCCTCTTTGGCAATTAGAAAATACCCTTGTGATATGATGCTTACATCAACGTAAAAAGCATAGTCTTAGCTTTCAAAATCTTAAGATTTGTTCAGTTTGCTTGTCTGAATCTTGAGATATGTTAATTTAAATGAGAAAGGGTAAAATCACAATTGTGCCACTTTTACTACAATCCCTTGTAAGAGTGACACAATTGCGATTCCACTGTTTTGTTGTTTACAAGATATCTCGAGATTACAACAAGCAAATTGAACAAAACAAATGGCACTTAAAAGCTAAAACTTTGCCCTTGACGTTGATGTAAGCATAATGTCACAAGATTATTTTCTAATTGCCGAAGAGGGTGCTTTTAAATTGCACAATTTTTTGGAGACATGCTGCAGCACGTCTCAAAAAATTGTTCAAGTGAAAAGTGCTCTCTTTGACAATTAGAAAATATTGCTGTGACACATGTTTACGAGAACATCAAGGGCATGCAAAGTCGTAGCTTTCAAATGCTGTTTGTTCTGTACAATTTGCTTGTTTTGATCTCGAGATATCTTGTAAACAACAAAACGGTGGAATCACAGTTGTGTCACTTTTACAGAAAGAGGGCCTGGTGCTATCATTGACTGTAGTAAAAGTGGCACATTCGTGATTTTACCTTTTCGTTGTTAACTGAACATATCTCAGGTTTAAAACAAGCAAAGTGAACAGAACAAACGGCATTTGAAAGCTACGACTATGCCCTTGATAGTGATGTAAGTATGACGTCAGAAAAATGTTATTGTCATGACCAAAGAGGGCGCTTTTTTACTTGCAAAATTATTTTTTAGACACACTGTACAAGTTCTGCAACTTAATCTGGCAAAACGAGAGAATTTCCAGAGACTCGATCACTCGAATGCTCAGTAGAATAGCAAAGAAAGGTGATTTGACGAATTGTAACAACTGGAGGGGGTAATATTGCTCTCTGTCACAAGCAAACTCCTGGGTTGCATCATCCTCTAAGGACTATCTAAACACAACAAAAAAGGTAACTAACCCCTTTTTCAAACAACCATAACTTTTTAAAGAAATGAGTTTTAGCGAAATAATTTAGCAGGAGTATTTCTACATTTATTGACTAACATCTGTGTGAAAACGTGAATGATTCCTCAAGCCATGCATGATTGAGCATACATTAAAGGCAAAAAATGCCACTTTACAAAAGTCACAAGGGTCATTTTGGGGAATTTATGATGCAGGATTTTGACCAATTTTGTTTCTGGTGAATGATTAAGCGCTATTTATGTTAATCATTTATCGTTTGACCCCCTTACACATCCCTTGGAACTTTCGCATATTTTACGCTTCAATGTGCTCAATTTTAAAATTTCCATATTTCTCAATTTGGAAACTGTAAAGTCCATTAAGTTTATTGAAAAAAATGAAATCCGGTGCTATTCAGCAAAATGTATCTCTTTACATGTAGTACGAACAAAAGAGGTTGTAACTATGTCATGGTTGAGTGAGCACACTTTATGAACAAAGCAAAAAGTGTCATTATTTACCATTATTTTGGCATAAGAGATGACTCCTGTGACTTTTGAAAAAAAAAAAAAACATTTTTGCCTTTAATGCATGCTCACTCATGTATGGCTTGACGGATCATTCACATTTTCACACAGATGTCAGTCAATAAGTATAGAAATACTCCTGTTTATTTATGTTGCTAAAACTCAATTCGTTAAAAAGTTATGGTTGTTTGAAAAAAATGGAGTAGTTATTTTTTTGTGTATAGATTAGTCGACCCCAAGGTTAGGGAACAGCAATTTGGCTTTCAGAAAGGGAGATCTTGCACAGGCGCAATTTATGCTTTAAAAGGAATAATAGTCTGAGAGAGGTACAAGGAATATCAAGAAACATCATCTATCAAGTTTATAGGCTTTTAAAAGCCTTTGAGAGAGTAAATGAAACGTGTATGTGGCGACTCATCAAGTGTTACGGAATCCCAGACAAGTTACAAGTTAACAGGTAGAAGAAATGGAAACTGGTATCTGCTTTGGAGAGGAAATCTATTCGATCCAGACTTTGCAGATGATGTTACAGTCAGTGGCGTACCGTGGGTCAGCTCATTGGGGGGGGGGCACCAAGTCGCTCAGCCAAAATTGCGTTTTCAGATGGTGGATTTAAGCGCTGCGAACGCTAAGCGTGCGATAGGGGCGGGGATGGGGTACTCCTGTCAGGGTTTTGTTTTGCTATTGTTATGTTAAAATGTACCACAATTCAATAATCTTGTAATAAAAAAATTGCCGTTTTAATGTATAGGCTTTTTTTATTGTGAATATGTGTTCGTATGTATGTCATTACTGGTGGAAAGGCAATTCTGCGAGCGGTTTGGAAAACTTTGAAATTCTAAGACGAAACATGCGTTTTGCTGGCCCCTAGCCAGGATATTTCAAAAGAGGGGGTGCATATAAGTATAAAAAAAAACAAAACGAATCTATGACGGGGGGGGGGGTGGGGTGGGAGGACCATCCTAATGAATGGGTTGGCCCCACCCTTATAACGAATTCCAAGTAGGGCCCGTCCCTGGTGGATACGGAGGCACTGATCGCTGAAGGCTCACGCTTCTAGCAGTTTTCAATTTTAATACAATGGAATATTTGTTCTTATGTATGTCATTAGGTGATAAAAGCAATTCCGCGAGCGACGCGTAGCGAGCGAGCGTTTGGACAGTTTGAAAATTCAAGAATGAAAATGGTTTTGGCAGGCCCCCGTGATATTTCAAAGGAGGGGGTGCGTATAAGTAAAGAAAACGGACCTATGGCAGGGGAAAGGGCTGACAATCCTAATGGATGGGTTCCAGGGGTCCACCTTATAGAATTCCAA
This sequence comes from Eucidaris tribuloides, assembly GCA_001188425.1. Taxonomy (NCBI): domain Eukaryota; kingdom Metazoa; phylum Echinodermata; class Echinoidea; order Cidaroida; family Cidaridae; genus Eucidaris; species Eucidaris tribuloides. The sequence goes on from JZLH01S0100713.1 coordinate 5,162, forward strand.
GTAGTATACGGATATTTTGTCTCTCTGCTAACACTATTTTTTCTTTGAAATGGACAGTCAACAATAACTAAGCCATCCCATTCTTCACAATTGTTGTAACTTCATTCGAAGTTATGAATTTTGTAGTCTGAAATGCCGATGGCGAGTTACTTTTCAAACGGGGTGGTGATTTGTCGGGGGTCAGGGGCGAAGCCCCCTGAAGCTGAGCTCGAGCATGAGTTCGATCGGTTTGATAAGCTTATTGTGACCTTTTGATAACACTTTTGTTTTTTTAAATGGACAGTTAAAGTCGACAATATAAAAACAAAACAAAACACCCTCCCCCGGCCCCTCCACTTACGAACTGTTTGGCATTTCCATGGTATAAACTTTGTATTATCAACTGCTGATAGCAGGTGATTTTCAAAACATGGCGGTAATGGGGCGGAGCCCGCTGAAGCTGAAGGGTTCTAGCGGTGTTATGAAACTGTTTTGACCCCTGTCATCACTGTTTCGTAAAATTTACTAAAGGGCCTACATTCAAGAATATTAAAAAACCTATTATAGAAATACATTCTCTTGAACGCACCGCCCCACAGTGGGCCAGAATGGCTCCAAAGTGCGACAAAATTAATATTCACTGATTTTTACGAAAAAATGTTGCTGAAATGAAAGTTTCTAGGGTATTGAAACCCGTAGAATCCAAATAAAATATTTTCAAACACCTATGACGTCATTAAAATACCGATATCTGATTGGCTACCTAAATGCAATGAGGAATAGTATATTTCTTTATGTCACCCATGTTGCTTTGAATGATGGCGTGTAGGACGGTATAATGCGTAGATCAATGAAAATCTTTTCAGACTTGACGTCACTAATACGGGTTTCTGATTGGTTGTCAAACATGGGGATAGCATGTTTTTCCTGTTTTCATGTTGCTATAGATCTATGATTGGGGGGTTTAGACGTCGTCCAGTTGATATTGATAACGTATGACGTAAGTTGCATACCGATTTGCTGATTGGCTGCCCCAAAATGATGAGAAATAACTATTTTTGATGTTCTCGTGTTCTGAAATATGGCGTCTAAGGTATCAGACCGTCGAGTAAACATTTTTTAAACTATGATGTATTTAATTGCATTTTCTGATTGCCTGTCATTTTATGATATGAATATACGTTGAGAGACATGAACATGTAAATGTTCATTTGTGGAAATGAGCTTCCAGTTTCCACATGTTTTTGACATTTCGATTTAAAAGCAGAGGAACCAAGATTAAATGCCTTTAATTAGTCATTTATTTCACGACTTGATTCAGCGGATTGCGACTGTACGTCCTTAAACGTTAGCATGTCTCAAATTCCGGATTTTACCAATAAACAATGGATATGTCCAAATTGATAAGGGTATAATGGACTAAGGGTTTTTAATAATGAAACCAGCCTATACATTGTTTCCTGCTTATCAGCGTTTGAACTTGCTTGTCAGTCAATGTCACGGCCCCACGCGTCGTAATTCATAAGTGCGATGCCAGGCATTTCCTGCGGGTCATGTAACAAGGAAATCAAAATTGACATGGTGGTATTACGGAATTTACATTTTTTTTCGTGGGTTGTATAATACATGGCTAGTTAGTCATATTTCTTGAGTTTATTAAAATTGCGATATCGAGCCTGTTCAACCCATTCATGCCCGTAATATAACCTATCGGTTATATTCACAAACATTTTTTACTTAATAATTTTTGATATTTAGCCAGGGTTAATGCTGAAACCTGCGCCATGTGAGCATTGTCACGCGCCCCATGCGCCGAGCGTACTTTATGCGAATCGTAGCGGCATATTACGAATAGTGCATTTTCGGTCAGCTGTTACAGAGGCAAATCGGCGTCTAATGACTTGCGGTAGAGGGAGCCAAATTGGTATCATTAAAGACTTAGGCCTCAGCGAAATGATGCTGGATGATAAATGAAGTGGTAATCACGGATACATTTTTCTGATTTTCAAGGCAATGGTAATTAGTCTTTTTAATGTGTAATTAGGCCGTATAATTTATTTGAAATAGCCGATCATCCGATTTTCACCCTTTCATGCCGCAAAACTCATATCAGGTATAAAATTGGTAAGACAATTTCCCTTTAACTTATATTTTGATTTATCGGGTTAATGCATGACCTTGCCTGTGAGATTGTCACGCGCCCCTGACGGCGAGCGGTATTTCTGCGTCGTTTTCGCCTCGCAATACGAAATGTGATTGCATATCTTTGTCGCGTCAGTGTAAGAAAATTGGCTCTATGTCTTGGGAATGAGCGGACCATTGGTATCACTTAGAGTTAGGCTCAGGAATGATGATGTACAATTGAACGTGGTATCAGGAAATCTTAAAATTTTTCTGGGATTGATTAAAAACATTGTTATAAGTTAGCTCTTTTCAGTGAATTAGCCTAATTTATTCTGAAAATTGCATTTGATCCATTGTTATCATCTGCGGTTAGAAAAAAAAACGGATAACATATCAGAATATTTGGAAGCAATTTCATTCAATATTCAATTACTTCATGTATATATTGAAAGATTTATAATAAGTTAATTCCGCTAAACTGTAAAGTATGTCTGATTTTGCGGGCTGTAGGGTAACTTACCGCTTATTGTTCATTTCGGAATAATATTTTACTGGGGTATTTCAAGTGTGTTATCTTTCAACAGGCAAGAAAATAATAAATAATGTATCACCAAAATGATTTTGGCGCATTTGCGTTCCTCAATTGCCACTGTGCGCCCCCGCCCCCGCAAAGCTCCGGTCTGGTTAATTCGAATGTTTATACTGCAATGTGCATAGAAACAAAATTATGAAGTGTTTATTCAGGTCATATAACCCCTCTATCCGATTTGAATTAAATGCGTTACAAGGGCACTCATGTGGCGAAACTGAATTTTACAGGAATGTAAAATGGCGCACACGCAAAAGGTGTGCCACGTGGGTGATGAATTTTTGAGGAAAAGTTTCTGCATAAAATTATTTGATTTTGAAAATTGTATCTGAAAAATTGCCTGCGCTATCGCTGGTTAATAAAAGAAGCCTCGGTTTTCTTTTTCTTTTTATTTCTTTTCTTTTTTCCTTCTTTTTTTTGGGGGGGGGGTGGGGCACCCCCCCCCTTAGTTACGCCACTGGTTACAGTACTAGACAAGGACATTATTTCCTTGCAAGAGTGCTTAGACAAGACTCGAGAATGCATGAGCAAAGTATGTCTGAGATTCGACAGACAGAAATGTAAAGCCATATGGAAATCGGTCGCGGGGGCATGCAGATGATGATTACAGGGGAAGACATGGAGAAAGTAAACTCATTTCAATACCTTGGGAGCACCATGAATCAGGAAGGAATGAGCTCTGAAAAAAAGATCAAAATTAGAATGGGAAAAGCACGGCAGCGATTGGGAGCATGGCCAATGTTTGGAAAGTAAAGAAGATCATACTGAAAACAAAAGTCAAGCGTACATGAGGCTGCAGTACTTTGAATCCCACTGTATGTCAGCTAAACGTAGGAAATTACCACAAGAGAAAACAACAATTTGATGTCTTCCACCACAACCGCCTCAGCAGAATCTTGGGCATCTCCTGGAGAGACAAATCACAAGTTGCTACACCAGATAATCACAAAATGGAGACTGGCGTGACAAGGTCACATGCTTATAATGAAAGAGAGTCGCATACCAAAAGTGGTAACAACATGGAAACCTACACTAGGTAAAGGAAGGAGGGGAAGACCAACAATTTACTGGAAACTAGAGAACCACAAACAAAGACCCGAGTGAGAGAAACTGAACTGTTACCAGGTAAAAACTATCGCCCAGGATAGAAGTGACTTGTGGATCGATGCCCTTCTGACGTAAGGCCAAGTAATGAACGTAAAACCTTTGGCGATTATGCTGTCACCATCAAAATATGGGTAGAATGTCAATCCCATGATTTCTCAAAATTTTGCAAAAAGGAACATTCTTACAATGTTACATTTGGATTGTTTTCGATTTGATAACAGTTCGTAATCCTTTTAAGTAACGACGTCGCATCTTGGTGACTAAGCATCACTTACCATTGGTAGTAGAAGTGTAGTAGAACGTGATCTCCGATGATTGACATCCCTCAGGCTCGGTGCACTCTGAAGTCGACGGTGATTGGCACGTGGCTTGCCCGCCCTGTGCAAGAGCCTGTGCTAATGCCGTGTTTAGTTGAGTATCGCTCGAGGTAAACTCGTTACACTCGTAGCACATGAGGGCATTTCCTATGATGAGATGCAAATTACAAGACATTGATGACGGTTATTAATAAATCTTCAAATCCAAAATTTCTTCTCTCAGATTTCAGAATATTCAATAGTTGCACGTAATAACATTTCTGGACTTTGCAGAGTTTTCAGACATAAAAAATGTACGATCTCGTCAGCTCTACACGGTAATAAATGTTGGGGCCTTTACCAAGATCAGTTACAGTTATAGTATAGGTTGCACACAGATAATTATAATATAATTAAATCATTAAAAATATGAGAAATCCATTTATTTGACCCTATACTCCAAATTAATAAAAATGCCAATTTAAATGGGAAACTGGCAAGAAAAGGTGGATTTGATAAAATATTAAATGATATTTTCTTATAGGGCTTGTGTAAATGAATAGATCGTGTAAAAACTACAGGGAGTCCCATAGATAATCGTGTTATGAAAATCAATGTTCAGATTTTTTTTTAAACTAGGGATTGATTGGAGAGATTGGAATCAAAACTATAACACCATGACAATTATTCCTCAATTAAAATATCTCCCCAGATATGGTGCTGACCAGTATTTCACAAAGATAGAATTCTAACATACTCACGGCGATTTGTGGCTCGAGATCTGTACTTTAGTTTCAAAGCCATAACATGAACTCGTCAAATAGTTCTTATACAATTCCTTTATTATGAACACCAACTCTGTTTCTCCCAATTACTTGGCCTGTTTGTGACAGGTGAATTACTCTATTTTCAAAGAGAAAACGTTCACATATACAGGAATCATTCAATACACACTAGAAACATTCGTCTAAATTCAATTTGATCTTACCAGATGACAGGCTGCTGCAGATGACGATGGTGACAATTAGAGCGAACGTCATTTTGTATCTGTGATGATGAAGATTGCAAAAAAACAATTAAACACATCTTGTAATGATGTTCCCAGTTCGAAGAATCAGAGGCACACGATCCGTCATGCTATTAATATGGTGGATAAGGTAGAACCCTTGAAATCCCAGTTCAAAACAATCATACCCTTAAAAGTAAAAATCAATTCACGTTTCCCCCATAGACTGCAGTGTCACCGAATTGTTGTCCCCAGAACATTAAAGGCAGAGGATCTCATTTGCAAACATCACCAAAGAGTGGCAAAGACCAGGAAAAGATAAATCATACCCTTAGGCTATTGATAAAGGTATGTCTGTGAAATCTGGGGGTCAGTTATTGCCTAGAATTTGAAAAATACGAAAGAAAAACAATAGCCGTTTAGTGTAAGTTCTATGGTAGGATTTTTTTTCTCGCGAGAAAAAAAAATCAAATCAACGTTTAACAGTCACAATAATTTCACTAAAATTGAGTTTCTAGCTCCTATATTTTGCTAAAGGTTTCAAGATGGCATTTTCTTGTAAATGCCATTGAATTTACACAATGTTAATTTTAAGCATGCAAAAGAGATGCCCTGCCTTTAATTCATGTGCAGAAATTTATTTGTACATATTTTGCTTATGACATGATAATTTAAATGTTCTGTTGTCCATTCAAAGACTGTCATTCAGGTCACATATCAAAGTTTTTATGTAACAATTTGTTTAATGGGGATTCCACAACGTTAATCAATATCATTAATTTATTTGCAACATTTTAAAAGTGAAACATTGCTTCCTTCGACAGAAATAAATGTGAAATAACGAGATCAACATAATAACATTACGGGAAACATGTAATTTGTTACATATCATTAAAGAGAAATCAATTAACGATTTCATTTTTTGTTACAATAGAGATAATAGCTTCAATGAGCATGGTTGGACGCATCGGATCTGCTACCTCTAAGGAACAACGTTGACGCACTGTAGATGTGGAGTCACCCCACATTTTTAGGTAAATTGCTCTTTGGTACAGTCGAGCACTCCGTCATGGTGAATTGCATTTATACCTGGATCATATACGTAAAGGATTGATTAAATAAATGATGTCTTAAAATAGGTCATTCGTTATAAATTAAGTAGGCCGTGATCACATTCGTCATCGGTTGTCATGGTGTGAACTAGATAAAACATGAAAACAAAATCCGTTTCTGACTCGAACGTGCAAAACATAATGAATTCATAATTCACGCGTTGAAACGGCATAGGGTAAAGTTTGAGGCAAAAGTTAGTCCCATATCCTTTATTACTCTATCCGAATTTCCTGGGAAAATGACACTTTAAACCATTAAGCTATTTTGCGAATGGATTTTAGCTTAATATGCCATTTATGATTTCAGTTTGTGAGAACCTGTCCACATTTTGTTAAATTCAACAGAAATGATCTATTATTCATAGGCCTTGAACTGTTAAATTAATAAAATTATGATTTTCGAAACCATCGTCGCCGCCTCAATGAATCATCCAGGACTCCCCAAATGTTTCGTCACATACACCCACGCTATTTTGAACAAAGACATATTACCATTGACTCAGGCAAAGCTCTCAGTGTAGACAAAAACATGTTCAAATTCCCCCAATACGATAAAACGCAATTCTTGCATTACATTTTCTATCAATTTTGCCTCGTGTTTTCATCTCCCTTTTTTAACAGATAATAATAATAAAAAGATCTTATCCCTTTTTTATTATTTTGGGACATCCCCCCCCCGAAATTTCAAATGTATGTGTAATGCCTTTACGAGCCACTGAGAGCATTACAAAGCGTCGGGCACTCAATGTGCGTCAGGCACGTACTGCCTTGTATTGGTCTTGTATTGGTCTCCACATGAATGCCAATACTGAATGTCATTCGCCTGTGGTGAATCTGCAGGAGACTTAGTACCGGACGACACAGAGAAGATTCATTAACACTCTCACTACCATTGTGACAAAACCCAAATACACTTTGCATGTGCTATCTTGAGTGTGGTACGGACAGGGTTGATAATTACTGAGTCATAGAACCGATCAGATTTGTTAGTTAATCATTAAAATGTAAGGGAAGCGATATTTTCAATATATGTGTCTACTGGAGGCGCCGTCATTTGCACCGGCGACATTTGCTCCTGTGACAATATCGAAGAAGACAAAATGGTTAAGGTTAGGGTTTGTCATTGGGTTTCCAGTTCACAGTTATGGTTCTTGTCCGCCGGTATATTCAAGCCGAGCTTATGGCGGCGTCCTTCTGCATTTAGTCCGTATCGTATTATACCCTGGTCGTATAAACAATTTTTTGGTTTATGAAATGTGTGTATAAATATACTATCTGTGGACTTCATATCATTTGAATTATTTATAATATCGTACATTTGTTATTTGTCATCTATGTCATTATTTTGAATGCACAAAATAAAATCTTTTCAAATAAAATTGCTAGGGGTTAGGGTAAGGTAAGAGTTAGTGTATGCAATGTCATACAACCGTTAACTTGTGTGTGTGTGTGTGCGTGTGTGTGTGTGTGTGTGTGTGTGTGTGTGTGTGTGTGTGTGTGTGTGTGTGTTGGAGTGGGAATATGCCCAAATCACAAATTAAACTTGGAGACAAATTCAAGCAAGCCTTTTGCCTATCAATCCACATCAAACAAACGCAAGGAAACAAAATAATTCACTTTGCGTCTCCATTTTGTGAATTCCGTTTTGCACAATATTCTTGGCTACACGTGGATAAAAAGTCAGCAATGTTCATTGTCATCATAGAAATGCTCGTAAAGCAACACGGGCTCGTTCTAGCAGGAACATGTTGTGCACACGAAATAATGATATCTAAGGATATAATCTAATCTACGGATCTAATTCACTGTTTTCATATCTACAAACGCGTGAAATGTGTGAAATGAAGTGTGGAAATTGAAACATGAAAATGAAACAACACGCTGGTATGCATCGTGGGAAGAAATCTTCTTGCATTCCCCCATTTGTATGTAGCGCGTGTAATATGAATCCATATAACACGGGCTTTCATACATACATACATACATACATACATACATACATACATACATAAATACATATATAATGTAGTATAATCGCGGGGGAAATAATCTTGAATTTTCTATTCTTTATGTAGCGTGTGTAAATATGTACGCATATAACACAACCTTTCATGCGTACATACATAAATTCATAATTATGTTATACATACATTTACAGCATTTATCTTAAATTGTTGAGGTTTTGACCAAACTGTTGTAAGGCAAACTTTTTCACCTAATATATTGAATGCTTTGCGACCGCAAGAGGTTGATAGAAGTTAAAGCCACGGGCTAACAATGACCACAGTTTAAAAAAATGTGAGCTACATAATCCTCCATGCTCTAAGTGTCTTTGATAAGGTCTTAAATGAAGCCCTGAAAAAAATGTATTTCAAAATGACTCTTTAGTGCTATAAAAAATGAAAATCGTAAGTTGACCGGATATATCTGCCCATTTACTCCCATACACTTACTGTGTGTAGATCTAGGGCTATTTTGTAAGCTTATTGTTTATTCATTCATATCTTGCAGTGCAACATACATTTCCAAACATTTTGTATTCTATATGGTGTTTATTTGTCCATTCGAACAGTATCTCAGATAGCAAAGTTTGACAATTTTTAAATTAAAGCTCCACAATGTTAGCGCGTGTCTTTAAAGAATGGATACACATATGCGCTAAATGATAAAAATGGTATTGTAGTCAAAATCACAGAGACGCTTGTTTAAAATATGAATAATTAATAATAAATAATAATAAAATATAATAATAATAATATAATAATAATAATAATAATAATAATAATTAATAATAATAATAGTAATACTACTAGCTACTACTACTACTGAACAGCTTACTACTACTACTAGCTACTACTTACTACTAGCTTACTAAATAATAATAATGATAATAAATAATCCATTACTTTATTCGAAAAATAGACATCACAAATAAAGAAATCTATCGCGAAAACTTCATTTTGCCCAATAAATCGTGGGCCCGGTAGCCACTGAGCAGCGCCAGATCGACGTTGCTCTATCCCTTAAATCGTTGAACGCCAAACACTTAGCAGCAACTCCCATCTTTTAACGTCGTTTGGTCTGATGCGGCCGGAGTTTGAACGGGCTTAATTGAACTCCCGATCTCCCGGTTGTGAGGCGGACGCTCTACCAACTGAGCCAAAACACCGGTTATATTATGCACAGGCTTTTTTTCTTTTTGCCGTTACAGGGGTGCAAATTTGTGCATGATAAGATGAAGGAGTGATATAATCACCTTTCTTCTCTAAAATTATGTATATGCGTACGGTATTTTTACGTACAGTATATAAAATTACTGCAAATTCGCCAAAGGTATGCATACATTCGATGAGGTGTATTAGTAGAGCGGCTAAGCTGAAAAATTGTGCACTTTTTGATAAAAGCACCAAACTTTCTACATGTCCAGTACATGTCAAAAGATTAAATTTAAGAGGGGGAGCCCAGTCCAATTAACCCCCTGGGGGCCACAGGAGGTCAATGAACTTTTTTTGCTAAAATTCCTTAGGTGGTTGGGCAATATTGAAGATAAATATTTGATAAAACCTTCTTTTACCATAAATGTGGGTTCATATTAAAGAGGATTAAATTTTCTATAAGATGAAACCACATTTACTTGTCTATGTGGTGATCTTCACGGCACATTTGGGTCAAAAACACCATATTTTTATATTTTTTTCTTAAATTTAAATTAGCATAATCACCATTATTTAGTAAATCATGAGCCCCAAATATTTCAAACTTTCCGAAAAGCTGCCTATATATTGTTAATATTGCGTGAAAATCACAAAGTCATTGCAGTTTTACAAAATAAGTTACAGCGTTTAAAAGTTAGTAGAGTAGTATCAGCTACAATAGCATTTTGTGTACACCGTTCAGGCCAGTAGCTATGCAATAATGCGTATTGGGTTTGCACATTTACAGCGCCCATTGTGCCTATCTCTGTATCAATTCCGAGACAGAAATCAACATTTGTGTGTGATTAATTGATGCATAATTTATTTCATCTGTAAATCTTCTACGCTGTTAGAGATGCGTTTGGCGAACAGGCGAGTAACACAAGTAATATAACAAGTGATACATGTACTGAAACTAGTCTCATCAGATGTTTATAAAAAGAAATGATTTGTAGAGTTTTTGATGATTTTGTGGTGCAAAATATACACCTCACATTTCTGTTGGAATAAATATGACAAAATGACTGAATGGATTTTCGTTTACAAGGATGATGCACTTAATCAAAATGATTTCCTAGAACAAAACGAAGATACTTATGAGCTTCTGTAACACGTAAATGGATCAATTAACCTTAAATCTTAATTCTAGAGAAAATCAACCTTACAGGCATTCAAAACTAAGAAGAAGAAAATTTTGATGCGGCATACGGCTAAATTTATTGATATTATTTGAATAATAAGCCACATTTTACTTTGAAAAAAAATCATGATTACTCAAACTTGCAAAATTTTAAATGTAACCAGCCAGTTTCTTATACAAGATAAGATGCATATATCATGCTAAGTGCAAAAGGGAAAAATATTGATCAAACAGTTTACCATGTTCACAAGTAATTAGAATCAATTGCCCAAAAGTATTGAATTAGTGAGAAAAAACATTGTGTTCACGGTAGTGAAACGTAATCCACATGGATCTTTATGGACCTCCAAAAGCATTTTTTTAATCATATAAACATGATAGACATTTAGCATTGTCTTGTATTTCCTATAGGCCTTCTATGTATAAATTATGACATACATTT
>JZLH01S0100718.1:0-14846 GCA_001188425.1 Eucidaris tribuloides
TTCTACGTTTTCTGTGAAATATATTCATTTGAGTAAGACAGTACTTTTCTCCCCAGATTCCCAGACCAGTAATGTAGAAATGTATAATCTTTATGTACATGTACATCTATCTCCCATTGATGAAAGGACAATGAACCCTCTTTTCATATTTGTTTTTCTTTTGTACTATTATTAGTACTAAGAATAACTAAATAATCAATTTTATAAGCATATGGCCTTGTTGTTGCACATTAGTAATGCTCTAATTACAGAGTACAAATCTTAGTTCTGCATATGGGTACTCAACTTCAAAAACATACACACACACACACACACACACACACACACACACACACACACACACACACACACACACACATATTGTTGTGTATGTGAAGAAAATGTTTTAATGCTGGTGGATAGGACCTGTACATGTATCATACGGGCAATAAGTTTTTCTTATATTGATAACATTAGAAGCCTACATGCATGTACATATATGTACTGCACAGACTCTGTAGTCGAAATGAAAGTATAGTTTGTCATAATTTCAGTGACAATAGATTGATGTGGCATAAAATTACTTTATAGATAGTTGTAATTTTTCTATTTTACCACCTTACCTTCGTAAAGTCAATGTATTACTGTTGCCAGTAATTATTGTACTGAGTTCTTTCAACATCTAACTTCGAAAAATCCATATAGTAGGATAGAAGTACATGTAAATGATCAATATTTTCATAAGTAACATAACCTTCACCTCTCGAGAAAAACGTAAATGTTACCCTCCAACTTAAATTTTAAAAATGCTGGGGTGCTTTTTCAAAAATTGATTTTGAAGTAAATTGCATTCATTTGGTTGTCTCATGTAATGTTGCAGTCATTTGGTATGTGCAGGCCATATTCCTGCGAGTGGCAGCCCCTATGTGATAGATGTATTGGTCATTGATTTGGGCTAAGACTATGTACAGTGCGTCCCAGAAAAAACGGAACCCTGAAACAAAGGCTTATTGTGCGAAAGCAATGAGACGTATAATTGCAGAAATAAATTCAAAATAAACTTTGACTTCTACTCTTTCAAATGATACATTAAGCAAACTTATTCATGCATGTATCTCTGAGTACCATGACTTTAAAAATCTAAAGTGAAAAACCATTTGTTTCGCTTTATGGTTTTGACACTGTGCACTCCATGAAAAGAAGGAGATGGAAAGCTGGTGTGCACAGTGTCACAGCCAAAAAGCGTAACAAATGGTTTTTCACTTTAAATTTTTAAAGTCATGGTACTCAGAGATGCACAAGTGAAGAGATTTGCTTAATGTATCATTTGAAAGAGCATAAGTCAAAGTTTATTGTGAACCTATTTTTACAATCATACGCCCCATTGCTTTTGCACAATAAGCCTGTATTAGGGTTCTGTTTTTTCTGGGACGCACTGTAGAAGGTGAGTGCAGTAAAGTTTACTTCATTAACCCATTGGCTACAGGAACCAGATGTGTCCTGTGTTAACTCTATGGGATTTTCAGAATCTCGGAGGCAACGGGTTAAATTGGGTAAAGACTGACAAGTATTACTCAAACTATATAACCTAATGTACATGTACCTACTTTCCATTGTATCATTTATGTAATACATCTAAATATAGCATCCTTAATTTCTAGTTTATGCATAATTAGGTGAAAAAAGAACAACTAAAAATAACTCATTGTACATGTATGTCTGCATTGTCCATGTCCAAAGAAAATATCATGGCAGTGGGGAAGTCTAGCTGAAGGCAAAATTAACCTGGCGTAACATTTTGTACATATTTTTTGTCACTTTTAAAATGTATGGGAATGACTAGATCTTCCCAATTAGTTATTATCAAGAGATTATAGTACTTGTAGACCTACTTGCCATGCATGTAGGCCTATGTACAATAGTTGTATACATACAGGGAAATTTGAGGGTTTTTTTTTCATATGTCAAAATGTGTTTAAAAAAAAATAATGTCCTATGCATTCCAAAATAGTATGCTTGTCTGCAGGCAGTGGTAATTAAAGCAGCAAGGTTTAACTCAGACGAGACAGCTTTAGACAAAAATCAATAGAGAAGAGTCAAGCACAAGAAAACCACTCAGCCTTTATTACAGGCTGTATTATGTTTGACTTGGGGGTCATGTAATCAATAACTTTTTGTAGAGTTTGACCATGGACCTACCTTGAAAGTAGGAAAACAAAGTAGACTGTTATGTTGAAGGGAACCACAACCCCTCTCCTACCCTTCCCCCTCATCTGCCCACCCCCTCACCCACCATCCACCCCCCCCCCCCCAAAAAAAAAGACATTCTGAGAACATAAAGTTCACGTTGTATGACATTTTGCCCCAACCCAAAACAAAATTTTAAAAATGAATTGCATGTGTTATAACTGAATGATTAAATAGGCAAGGTGAGCTGGAATGGTCACTTTCAGACTCTTCTGTTTTCTGAAAGGACATATTTAAATTTACCATCACCCATAAAAATTTTAAGATTTTAAGAATTTTATTTCCAAATATGTGTTTTCTTTGATATACATGTACATACATGTAGGGTGGCCATAGTTATAAGAGAGCGTGGAAAGAGTAGGGAATTCTATTGGGATTTAAAGTTTCATTTTACACCATGAATGAACTCGGTACAACTTCAAGAGTACTTTAACATCTGAAAATTACCACAGAAATACAGAACTGTATTTCTCACTGAAGGATATGCACCTCGTATCAGCTCAGTTTGATAAGAACTTCACATTCACTGCTGTGAAGTATTACACGGGTGTACAGTACATACATTTCATTTTTTAACTCTTTGTGCACGGGACCGTGAAACCCCTGCGTGCGGAATTATTTTAAAGAGCGATCAGTAACGGGAAAGGAAATTGAATGACTGACTTCAACTAGCTATTACTTTTCACAACAATGATTTTAGGGAAAAAAAACGTTGTACTACAAAGTTGAAGTACAATTTACAGACCTACTGATCACATAAATGCTATTTGGAAATATACATCTGGATTTTGTAAAGTAATGCCGAATTGCAACCAATATACGTGTAGTTCTGAGCTTCCTGCTTGAAAATATATGACTCTATTCAAAAGATATACGACTCTATTCCATCGGAAAAATCAGTACAATTCGGGTGAATACTATCGTTTCTATGTTTGAGCGTGAATTGCGAATCTCGCAGGCTGCCGGGAGTTCATGAGTGCGAATTACGCGTGTAAACCCTGTCTATCTCTACAGGAGTATTTTGTGAGATCATAAGGCTGGGGGGGGGGGGTCTCACAGGCCTCCCCTTCAGATCTCTGCCGTCAACCGTGCGATCGCAACGGAAATTGGCACGCATGTCGCCGGCGGCCTAATCTACAAAATAGTATAGTTCTTTTTGTTGTGAAAATTGTTTTTAATTAATTATGCTAATTTATGCGTAATTAATCTGTGAAATCATACTTTCTTTGTTTGTATTTCTTTGTTTTTTTGACCTTTTGTTTTTTATTGTTTTTTCGATGAAATTTGTCGGTGACACTTATGCAATCATAAACAGCCTAAAATTAAGTTATTTGAATCAGCAAAAGTAAAAATATTCCAGGCATTCATTTTTGGCTGAAAACACAATTTGTATTGAAATTGTACACAAAATCACATTTTTGAGCAATTTTTGGTGCGACATGCATGTACAAAATTATGTATATCTTCGGAACCGCAAACCCGGGTGTCACAAATTTGGTCTTAAAAGATGCGGGAGACTCTGAGAAAAAAAGTCATGAAACATCACGGCGAAAGCTTTTCGCGATGTGGACATATCACGCAGAGATAGGGTTAAGAGTTAATTAACCCATTGTCACCGTAACCAATCAGTTTAATTTGGCATGATATCATTGTTCTTAACAGCACACTGGAATAATCCCTGTCTTTGACACTGATTTTCTCCCTTATGCTGCTTTAAATTACCGTGAATTTTTTGAGTGCTATATGAATGGTCTGATCTTGACCTTGCTAAATGAATTGTACAATTATTTTAAAGGGTAGATTCCATATTTGTAGATTGTGTAACAAACAATATTTTTTATCCAACTTATTGTTTTGCTGTAACAGGTAACATACGGTACCGGGGTAAAAAGTATTTCTCTCTAAATACCCACCACATATCTAGGGATAATATTCTCTGTCATGCTCATGCACAAAGAAATTTTGATGCACATTTGTTGCCGTTTTGGCTCACAGTATCCTTAACCCCTTGGAGACAAAGGGCTTAATTGTACAGAAGTCTAGTACAAAGTACATTTACACCAATCAATCGTGGAAGCTCGGAAAATGGGAGTCTTTTCAGTCAACTAGCTAATGATAAATGATTAAAATATCTTGCCCACAAATACTCTGTCTTATATGAAAATACATGTTTTTGACCAGTATAGATGGAGAAAGTAAATATGTGCAGACCTTTAGTCAAGGAAACCTTAAAATTAGAAATTTATGAGCCTTTAACTGTCAACCTACGGGAAATGGCATCTGATTATATTACCCCAGCCAAACTAAGTTTGAAGGGGGTATATAGGATTTTAGCATACGGTTGGGCGGGTGGTCGGTTGGTCCGTTGCCAATCTTGCGGATCAAACTACTTTCTCAATTTTTGACCAATGCTCATGAAATTTGGCACACATATTGGTCCTGGGGTGAAGATGTGCAAGACATTTTTTTTTGATATGTCAGAAACTGTGCATTTTCAAGTGTTCCCAATCATGTCACTAACCTTTAATTACCATTCTTATTGGTGTTGATCTTTATCTATTTCCCAGTCTTTGAAGATGGAGAAGAGTGAGATGGAGAATGAAATGACAGAAATCAAACAACAGGTGACGGCCAATCATAAACGTCTTCGCATCGAACCCCCTCCTAACATGGATTATCCCTTGTTACAGAGTACTCCATTGGACACCAGCCTGCAGAGTGAGCTGAGAATATTTGTGAGTATTATTGTTTGTTTTCTGGGTTTTTTTTAACTTAATAGTGTACTTAAAGTGATAGGCTAACATTGTGGAGCTTCAATTTAAAAAAATGTCAAATTTTGATATCCGAACTAGATAGTAGTGTTCATACGTGTATGGACAAATAAACACCCTAGAATAAAAAAGTTTGGAAAGTTACACTGCCAATGGCAAGTTATGCATGAATAAACAATTAAAACTCGGGGCGAGTTTAAATAGCGTAGGTGTACACACAGTAAGTCTATGGGAGAAAATGGGGAGGTGAATCCGATCAATTTACGATTTTCACTTTTTTAAGCACTAAATAATCATTTTGAAATACAATTTTTTCAGGGCATCATTTTTAGACCTTATCAAAGACAATGGTAGCATGGGAATCATGAAGCTCAGATTTTTTTTTAACTGTGGTAAATGTTAGCCAATACTTTATTTTTGCTTACATAGATGGAGAGAATGTTCAGTTTGTACATGTAAATGTGTTATAAGAAAATGAATAAATCTAATAATTACAGTAATAGTGATGATGATAATTGAAAATAACAATAATGAATAGTGATGATGATGATAATAATAGTAATGATAAAAATAACAACATTAAAACCCACCATAGGGGGAATCCAAACAATAGGGTTTATTCCGTCACAAAAGGGCAGGAGAGTGTTGAGGCGAAAAAAGTGTCCGTTAAGGAGAATCAAAACAATAGGCATAGAACAAAAGAATTTGCCCTAAGGTTGCAATTAGAGTAGTAATAATAATAATACTAATGAGGAGGAGGAGGAGGAGGAGGAGGAGGAGGAAGAGCAAAAGGAAAGGAAGAGGAGGAGAAGGAAAAGGAGGAAGACGATGAAGAGGAAGAGGAGAAAGAGGAGGAGAAAGAAATGAAGGAGAAGGAGAAGAAGAGGAAGAGGAGAAAGAGGAGGAGAAAGAAATGAAGGAGAAGGAGAAGGAGGAGGAGGAGGAGGAAAATAATATTTCATATCTACATTTAAAACTTTCATTCAACTTGAAGAACATGTTATATTTACATCGTACATAGTAGTTGCCAATATTTTTTTTCAACAATTTTAGGTTGCTGAAAGTATACTCCCTTCTCCACTGTGTGGTCCAGTGACATACGAGACTGGTGGCAAAACAGAGATGATGCACAAACTACAGACTACTACAGAAAATATTATCACGGAGGTGGAGAAAATGGTCACCTATCAACAAGAGGAGGTACCCGATGCCAGTGAGGGATATCTGGAACAGGTAGGCAAATGATGCACTGTGCCCACGTGGTACACCAGGGCACCGTGTTGTGTAGCGCCCCCCGAGGGGGGGGGGGTGGCACTCAACTTACACTGTGATACCTACATGTATGTGCCACACCAAAGTAAAAAATCAGGGGCTCTGGAACTGGCTTGAGCGAAAAAATGGGGGTCTCCGGAACTGGAGCTAAGACTTCAGAAGACCTCAAAAAATGTGCAATGCTATGGCCCGGTGGCAGCACGGCGGAGCAAAAAGTCAGTAGCGAAACTAAAGTACGGTGGTCTAGATCGGCCTTTTAGGGACGCATTGGTACGAGGAAAGATAAATTTTGAGGTCTCTGGAACTGAAAAAAAGCAAACAAATCCTGTGTCTTCTGAAATTGTGATGCCCTGGAACTGAAATTTAGGCTAAAAATGGGGTTCTCAACATGTAAGGTATCCCACAATTATACTAAGTGCCTCCCCCCCCCCCTCCCGGGGTAGTTCTCTCTTATGTCCATTAGAAGTAAAGATTTGTGTGGTAATATTACTGGTGTTCCATCGGAGCACACCATTGATCTCAGCAGTGCACATCATACTGGAATAAATTGATGAAAAATTCAAGTGGAAATGATGTTGAATTGTTATTTTTCAGACTGTTAGTGTTGTATAAGGCCACTGAATAAAACAATTTGCACAAGAAGAATTTTTCGACAATGAAAAGCACACCGCAACATAACATTTAGATGGTTTAGTAACCAGGGTAGGAATTAATTTTTATTTTTTAAGGATGATTTTTTAGAAGAGCCTTGGGGCTATTTTGCTACCACTGGGGCTACTTTTTCATTGCACATCAGAATTTGAAGAATGCAATGAAAGATTGCCAATGTTTTAGCCGGTGCTTCATAAAAGCAACTATTTGATACATTTTTGTTTAAATGCCATGATAAAAAATAAATGCGAAATTTTTCGTAGCAAATCTGAGGGCGATTCTGAAGGAAATGGTCGCCCCAAAGAATTGGGTTTGGGGGATTTTAGGGCATGCTTTGGGCTTTGCCATGGGCTAAATCGCCAATCGGCCTGGGTTATTTCCTACGCTGTTAGTAACCCAGAGTGCAGGGATGAAATGAAAACTAAATGATTCAACAAAATGGTAGATAACTATTTGGTGCCCCAGGGTCTGCAATATTAACTGACTTGACACATTATTCCCTCTGACTCCAAGTTTAAAGGTGCTTTTCTTTCTTCTATTTTATTTTAAATCAACAAATTGAAGGTAAGAACAAAAATTTATGCCTGGATCTATGGAGAATGCATGTTACATGTGAAATCAAATTCTTCCAACAGGTGATAGAAAAAGGGAATTTTCAAAGTGACAAAAATCTGTGGAAAAATGAAGATTTGTCTTTTTTCCCCTCATTTTTTGTCAGTTTCTTTAAGAAATTTAAAAATTCATTGGTGCATTTTTTTCTTTAAAATAATGAATTGATTCAAATTCAATAAACTCTTTTCCCCACCTTTCCCATGTGTGTGTGTGTGTGTGTGTGTGTGTGTGTGTGTGTGTGTTTGAGTTGGGAGGATTATTTAATCTGATATAAAGATTACAAATCTGTGTTTTAAAATACACAAATACTAAACTGGTATCACCAAAATTAACATGAATTGACTTTACAACACCACTGGTTCACAGTATTTGACCTTTTAGAACACAGAAGAGTTATAGCCTTAGCATGCTGGTAAACCAGTTTTCTGAATTGTTCTATTAAAGCAGAGGTAGCGGTAAATGATGTCACAGTTCTGAAGGTTCGGTCATGATGCAAAAGATCATATTTGTTTAAAGGTTTTTGGTGTTAAAAACCTTGTAACCCAAATCCTGGTTGATATGTCAATAGGATTTCACACACTGACTTTTAACTATAGCGCATCCAAAATACAATCATTTTATACTGAAAAAAATATTTTTTGAAAATCTGAATTAAACAAAAATCACCAATTTGACCACCCCACTGCAAAGTATGGTAATCATGGCATTATGCATAGATTATGATATGATGAGTACTATGTACTCTGAATATTTCATGGTGGTTTTATTTTTGTGACTTAACTTCTTCCTGATACATGTATTCCTCTAAAGTTAATCCAAATCCCAAAAAAGTGTGAAAATTCCCATGAATTTTCCATCGTGAAGCAAAATCATGAAATGTATGCAAAATATATGCCATATACATTTCTGTTTTCACAGTTCTTTCATTTTCACCAAAGAACAAGAAGAATTTGACCTGATTTTATTTCACAATAGTGTGTCTGTGTGATGAAGTTTCATTTCAGAAGGCTAGTGGTCACAGTAAACTAGTTCATTGAAGTAAAGGGTTGGTTGGTGTCAAAATCCTTGTAACCCAAATTCTGTTAGGTCAGCAGAACTTCCCTCCCACTGACTTACTGAAGTAATAAAATGGGAAAGTGATCCACTTAAATAAAATTTTGATTATTTTTTTTTTCAAATCCTATTAAACATATCACCAACCCTACCACAGAGGATGATAATTATGGCACCAGTATGAATAAGTTATGATGTGGTTTCCATGTTACAGTTTGTTTTCACACTTTTTCACATTTTCAACAAAGTCTAACGAACAAAGAACTTGACCTGATTTTATTTTATAAAAGTGTTTGCCTGATTGGACTATGATTTCAGAAGGCTAGTGGTCAAGGGGACGGGGGGGGGGTCAAAAATAATTATACTTTTATTTTGTTTTTACTTTTATCTGATTATATTTTTTCAAAATCTTTTCAAAGAAAATCACCAACTGTAACACAAAGTTTGGTGATTATATTATGGGGCTATGAATAAATTATGATGTGGTTTCCACATTTAATACAGTTCATTGGTTTTTTGTTAACACTTTCTTTTAGTTTCATCAAAGTCCAAAAAACACAGAATTTGACCTGATTCTATATTATAATAGTGTACATGTGATTGGGCTATGATTTCAGAAGGCTAGTGGTCATAGCAATCTGGTTCATTGGATTATAAACTTTGGGTGGTGTCAAAATCCTTCTTACCAAAATCCTTTTACAGTAGATAGCAGAACGTCCTTACCACTGACTTACTGACCTGATAAAATTGGGGGGGGGGGGGGTCAAAAATAATTACATTTTAAATATCTTATTATATCAAAATCTTATGAAAATAAAATTCACCAAGTCTATTTTCACTGTTTTTCACGTTTTCAGCAAAACACAAAGAACAAAGAACTTGACCTGATTTTTTTTTATAATAGTGTATGCATGATAATTCAGACAGCTAGTGGTCAAAAGTACTGGTTCAGTGGATTAGAGGTTGGTTCATGGAGCCAGCTCAATGGATGATGGTGTCAAAAACCTTGTAAGCAAAATCCTGTTACACTAGCTAGGTCAGCAGAACGTCCATGCTAATAACTTGTGGAACTAATAGAGCGGAATAACAAAATGCCATACAATAAAATGTTTATCATTATTCTGAACTGTCACTATTCTAGCCCTTTATCATTCAGACAGAGTACATGTTACATGGGGTACCCTAATAGGACATTCAGGACATAGCATGTGGGCAGATTTGTCAATATTATTTTGGAGAGTATATGTTTTATTTTGGTCCGACTTCCTGTATGTGCTCACACACCTATACCAGCCACAGCGAGTGCCAAAATACCACATCTTTATTGACACTGTCAACAATAAACTTCTTTTGTGAAAGGGTAATGTACTGTGTCACATGTCACCAGGACCGCTTGCCTGGTTTATATTCGAAACAAGTTTTGAATCAAATGAAGGAGTCAGGATGTTTTGACGTCAATGATGGTATTTTCATGGTTGGCCTGTTTTAAATCATTTTAGAGATAAAGGATATATGACATGACCTTTCTCCTATTGTTACCACACATATGGAATACATGTAACTGTTAAGATGAGGTAAAATGAAATAATGCAATTATTTTAAATTAAATGACATCAGGGAGCTGGAAAAGCAAAAATACTTTTCCACCTCCCTGATGACTCATTTCTGTTTATAGCTGGATAGATTTGTAAGGACCAGTAAAGTGTGGACGAATTTTGTTCTTAAATGTATACTACACAGACTTTAATTTATTGTTGGACACAATGACTGACACTGTTCCTCAGTCAAACCTACATGTATTGAAAGGAGACAAAAGGAAAATGTCAAAAGTGTCCTTTACTTACACGTACTTAGGTTCACCCTGTATTTTTAAAGAGTCAGTCTGGGTAAATTTTGAAACGAAACTGTGGTTTCGTCCCTTTGTATTGATGTACAGTATTCAATTTCTAGCTGTGAAATATTAATGTAGTTGATCTTTCTTGACTGGGTGAGGAAAACAATTCACTTGCATCATCATATAGAATTAATAAGCTAATTAAATTGAGAAGTATGAAAGAGATTTCCAATTGGGCATTAATATTTTACTATGAACTTCAAACTGACTTTGTAATGATCACACGTCTTTATTATATATTTGTTCCTTGTACTTTTTCGTGTTTGTTTTAGGTCAATCTAACTTCCATATCCCTGTTATACAATATTATTTTCTTTCATTTACACCTTGTTCACAAGTTTTCCTTGCACTCATATTGTTTTATGCGATGTTTCTTGTTGCATAAATAAACATTGATGTTGTAATTTATGACACCTGTGCTGTATATTATTTTTTTTTATTAAGCCATCATATTTAATGAGTCATATGCCATTTGCAAACATACATTAGAGTCCAAAATTGACAGAATTTCATACAAGTGAAGTGTTAAAATTCAACTTTTATTGTGCCACTCTGAATATGAGACACTGGGTAGATTATTTGAAATTTTACTCAATCCCCCCCCCTCCCTCCCCCCACTCCCATTGGCCTTAACAAATTGTATGATTTATCCAAGGAGCATGAAATGATGATGGAGAACATAAACACAACGAAAAAAGTAACTACCCCCTTTTTCAAAATACGATAACTTTTTAAAGAAACGGTTTTGAGCAAAATAATTTGGCAGGAGTGTTTCTGCACTTGTTGACTAATTTCTGTGTGAAAATGTTATTAAGTCATCAAGTCATGCATGAGTGAATACATGTTAAAGGCAAAAATGTCACTTTTCAAAAGTCACAAGGGTCAGTTGGAGGGATTTGTGATGCAGGATTTTGACAAATTCTGTTTCTGGTTTTAAAATGATTATGCGCTATTTATGTTAATCATCTATCGTTTGACGGCCTTACACCTCCCTGGGCACTTTTCACATTTTATGGTTCAGTGAGCTCAGTTTTAAAAAATTCACCTTTCCTCAATTTTGAAATCGTAAAATCCAGTAAGTTTATTGAAAAAATTGAAATTGGATATTTCTCAGCAAAATGTATTTTTACATGTTGTACGAACATAAGAGATTGTAACCATGTCATGGTTGAGTGAGCACACTTTATAAATAAAGCAAAAAATGCCATTATTGACCATTATTTTGCCAAAAGAGATGACTCCCGTGACTTTCGAAAAGTGACAATTTTACCTTTAATGCATGCTTGCTCATGCATGACTCGATGGATCAATCACATTTTTACACAAAAGTTAGTCAATGAGTGTAGGAATACTCTCGCCAAATTATTTTGCACAAACTTTTGTTAAAAAGTTATGGTATGTTGAAAAGGGGGGTAGTTACTTTTCTTTGTTGTGCTTAGATGTATCCCTATCATCTTTTCATATTTATTTTTCCTTAAATTCATGTGATCTACTCTTTTACCTATTGAGAATCATAATAATATAAAATTTATAAAGTGCAAAAAAACTATTCAAGTATATTCTAATGTGCTGCAAGAGCTCCCGATGTGCTTGGTCCATACACTGAATAAAAGAAAGAAGTATTTATTTGGTGTACAGTATGCACTTTATACTCTTTGCACTTTCCCAGTCACATCACTACTTCATTAATGTAGAATAACATTTGATAACTTGTATTTGTTAAATGTCATCATACATGTACATTGTATCCTTAATTCATTTATTTCCTTCATTCCTAAATTTCCTATGTATGAATGGAATACTGTAAAACACTATATTTTCGCGACATGAAACTTTCGCGAATAGGAGCCAACGGCCATTTCGCGTGCAAGAAACTTTCACGAATCACCGACCATGAAAAAAATAAAATATAGTGAAATTGCTAGGAAGAAGTATTTGAGTATTTTATTAAATTATCACAATAATTTACAGAAAATATTTGTTTTTATGCCTCTGAAACACCGTTTCATCAAATGTAGAAGTGCGACTGTCGTAAGTGATCGCGCAGTAATACTTACGTATTGGACTTGAGTTATGTGACTTGTCTAGTACTCGGTCTTGTAGTGGCATTAAAAAACGTGTGTATGCACAAGCTTTCGCGTGAATTTTACCTTCGCAAATCTAGACTCCTCGCGAAATTCGCGAAAGTTAAATGCTCGCGAAAATTTCAGGTTTTACAGTATGTGCCATATTACATTCAAAATATGTTCCACTGTTTTAATCTGTAGTGTCGATGATGAAATATAAAGTAATCTTTAGATTTATAGTAGTTAGTTGTCACGAGCCTAACCAACTCAGTGTCACCACTGTTAACAAACTAATAATAAATCCTGCCAGTGAAGAAGAAGTTCCCTTGATTCCAGCTAGCTGCAGGAGTGAAAAGTCTCTCAGTTTGGAGTAAAACATATTGACAGTGAGTAACTCAAAGATGTTTTAAGCACGCTAATTTTTTTACATTTGCTTACAGAAGCTGAAAATTGCAATTAATTTGAGAAATTTAATTACAAAGTAAGATAGTTCAAATACTGGACATGCAAAATGTGCCTTTCTAGAACATTTTTGTTCCTCATAGTTTCCTTCATTTTAAATACAACGTCAGTATTATCAAAAGAGTGGATGGTCACATAAAATATGAATATAATCAAAGGGATTACATGATGAATGCTGTATTTTGATAAATGAGCACAAACTATTGTGTAAAAAAAATCATTTGCATATTTCTCTTTTTTATCCAAGTATCATTCTGTTTTCCCCTCATGAAGATTGCCATAAGCATGCAATTATGTACACAATACTTATCATTGCATTCTTCTACATAACTCACCAGTACTTCCAGCATCTTTCTTCTTATATCTACGCAGGTTGTCTCTCAGTTGAGTATCTTCAGTTAGATAGGCTTGTTGTGAATATGAAGTGGGTCATGGAGACGCCAAGAAAACTCTGATGAGAGTATCAATTGACTGATTCATGTAACACATTGAAGTTAGGAAGTGCGCACCACGGGGGGGGGGGGGGGGGGGGGGGGCGCAGGTGTTTTATCTTATTTCGTGTTTTGGGGAAATGTTCCTCCCGCCCCCCCCCCCCCCCCCCACCGGAATTTGTATTGTTGCCATAACGGATAATGATTAAGCCTATGAACCTGATTGCTGGGCGGACCTGAGAAGCCGTTGTTGTTTTAGAAAAATGTTGAAATGTATTGTCTGCAAAATCGAAATTCATTAAAAAAAAATTATTGTGTTACCAGTGCTGCCAAGTGGTACTGATTTTTAGTAATTTCTACTGAAAGTGGTGAAGAATACTGGATGTTGCATGAAAAATACTGATTTTATAAAAGCAGTTGTGTGTATTTCAAAATATGGCAAATTAATGATTTTTAACTGTGAAATTACTGAAAGGCATTGTTGAAAGTTGGCAGCTCTGTGTTTCTTTTTATGATGAAAATAGCAGTGATAACAAAGATAATGATAATAATAATAATAATGGTAATAACAGTAATAGATCTGATAGTAATGTTATTTTTTCTTTAAAGTGATAGGCTAACATTGTGTAGCTTCGATTTAAAAAATTGTCAAATTTTGATATATGAACTACATAGTAGTGTTCATATGGACAAATAAACACCCTAGAATAAAAAAGTTTGGAAAGTTACACTGCCAATGGCAAGTTATGCATGAATAAACAATTAAAACTCGGGGCGAGTTTAAATAGCGTAAGTGTACGTACACACAGCAAGTCTATGGGAGAAAATGGGCAGGTAAATCTGATCAACTTACGATTTTCACTGTTTTAAAGCACTAAATAATCATTTTGAAATACAATTTTTTTCAGGGCGTCATATTTAGACCTTATCAAAGACAATGGTACATAGCATGGGGAATCATGTAGCTCAGATTTTTTTAACTGTGGTAAATGTTAATCTTAGTGTTACGTTGTGTTTAGTCTCCTATTTCTATTCATTGTGACTGAAAATTGGACTGTAAGTTGTAATCTGCATCCGTCTGAGATTTAATTTTTTTTCTGATTAAATTTTTAAATTGAATATAAATTGGACACAGGGCTATCAAAATGGCAAACCAACTCAAAGCTTTGCGTGAGGAGAACAAAACCTTGCAGAATGAGAACACTCGCCTGAGTTCAAGTGAAAATTCTGGCAGCCTTGATCATCGAGTGACCCAGATCAAGTATGAGCTAGAGCTGGCTAGGGCTGAAGTGGAAATCATGGAATTCACTGCAAAAAGGGATCAACAAACGATAGCTGACTTGGAGATTATGGTAAGAATTTGAAGGGCATTGACAGGATTGGGAGTAGTTGAAAGTGCCTTAACCCT
>JZLH01S0100719.1:8681-22589 GCA_001188425.1 Eucidaris tribuloides
CTGTTTTTTTTACTGTCCCGTCTTTCGGCCGGCAGTTACACGTATATGCGGGTCGTGTGTGCCATGATGTTGTCTGTGTCTGTGTGTGTGGCTGCATTGATGTATTGTTACAATGTATTAGCTGCGACAGAATCGGTCAAACATTACAGAAACAAAACAAGGAAAATCTATGAACAACTGGCAACGGCATTTATGAAACATCTCATGAGGTTACATTAAATTATACGTACATGTACTGTATTGGCACACTATTTTGAACATAATGCAACAGATCTACGTACAACAAGAACAAAATATCATCTGGCTCAAAATCAAGAGATCCCTCTACCCCACCCCTTTTCAAACACTGTAGGATATCAGCATATAAGACAGTAACTACATGTAGTACACTATCCACAGACTATGCTGATAATTATTTCACATTGGGTACAAGGAACTCAGCTGACAACTGAAGGTCAGGGTCATCAGTCCCTCATGAGTCACTTAGGTCATAATCATACAGCTGATACACAGGATACCAGGGCATAGTGAGGGACATTTGGGGAGGGGGTAGGTAGCCATCCCTCAAAGAAAATCCCCTCTCATTGATTTCACATTATTAGCACACAGGAAGTTTCAAGGTAGGTCAGGTTCTATGAGTGGGCAGTTTGGGTAAAATTTGCAATCTTTCTTCACAAAATTCACTTTGCTTCTCGCCTGTTGGAATTACTTCTAGCAATATGCCACACTTAAATTTTATTTTTATTCTTTTTTTTTATTTGAGGGCGTCTGAGTATCTTCTGGATCATACATGTACATGCACTGTCAGACATCACGAAGTATTATTAATCCACAATTGACATTTAAGTTGAAATCTTTCACCAAATTCGTAAATACATTGTATGAACTTGATATTCTGTGGCCTACATGTATATATTTTTCCAAGTTCCACGTGTAATCCCTTTTCCCTCAATGGGTTCAAACAACACAAAGAAAATATGTACAAAATCTAAGATCTAATGCTTAACAAATTAACATCATATGATGCTAAATTTAAGAAATTTTCCTCATATTTCAGTTACATGCTCATTTCAATGTACTTAGCATTTCAGTTTTTACCCCAAGCAATAATGTAATCACTTAATTTCATCAATGGCAACAAAATTGGCAAATTGTATGCTTTTGCAAATTTGATGTGTATTATTGTCATAGATATTATACAAATATATACCGATACGAGAGTCTCTGGTTGAAACTATGACGAGCCCAAGGTTACGTGGACTGTACTATTTTCTCGAGGGGTGCAGCCCTGAGGGAAAATAGTTAACAGTCATCCTAACCGAGGGCGTCATAGTTTCAAACAGAGACTCTCAGCATAGGATATATTTGTTTTATATCCGTCATCGAATAACAGGGAACTTACACAAAGAAGATACTAGATTTTAATTACGTCCCTAAAACGATATTGGTGATTCCGCGTACGCCGGATCATGTAAATCTTAAAGAAAATGGTATCATTACAAATACTCGTAATATTATATTTGCAGGGAAATAATGTCATGCTCACCGAATTGTCTATTAAACATTGTCTGAAATTCGACGTGGCGCGACGCGTTGTTGGGCGACGCGCGAGGTGTGATTAAGCACCAGTGATGACTTTGAACTGCAGTTATGTGGTACCAAATTTGTTCTTAATCCCACCCCATTCATCTAGATATGCGATGATTAGCGATTTTTCTTTGTGACGCTCACAGATACGTCACAAGTATTTAATGCAAAGTAGATAACTGAAAGCTCTTACTAACGGATCAAAGGCTATCAGAATGAGCAATACCAGGTAGGTGATTGGTTTAATTTAGAGAAAAT
This sequence comes from Eucidaris tribuloides, assembly GCA_001188425.1. Taxonomy (NCBI): domain Eukaryota; kingdom Metazoa; phylum Echinodermata; class Echinoidea; order Cidaroida; family Cidaridae; genus Eucidaris; species Eucidaris tribuloides. The sequence continues at coordinate 10,527 of JZLH01S0100719.1, forward strand.
TGTCTGATCAAAACTTAATTTAAGCGTACGGCGTCCGCGTTCGTTTCTGACGCCACTGCAAACGCAATGATACAGCATGATGACCTTTACGCGAGTTACTGTGTACCGAAGTTATGATTTATCGATCCGTCATGAGATATGCCCAGAATACGATTTTTCTTTGTGACTATAGATGATACAACACTCTTGGCTAAAACAGATGCCTGAAATGCTATCTACGCATCAAAGTCTAAATCATGCCAATAAAAAGAGGTCACCGTTAATTCTAGATAGTTATGAGTGATTTGAAAATACCACAAATACTACGCGGCATGGGCGGGGTGGCACTTAACGTTTTAGGACTATGTAAGCGATAATTTTTGGGTGACGGCTGGGTCGGGGGACGGGGGGGGGGGTATAGAATTGGATGCGAATTCACAGTCATCAAAACATGAAAAAACGAACGGGTATCGTCGCGGAGTGGTGCCGGAAAAACGCACCGTAGCGCTCGACCAAATGCTCCAATGACTGAAACATATGGGGGTAACTGTTAATAGACATTGGAGCATTTTTCTTTTGCAGCGCACCGTATATCGATGTGGAGACGCGCGCGCCACAGCGTGGTTTGACCAAAGATGACCCATGAACTGAAAACTTTACCTTTGCCAAGTTTGGTTGTTTATGTGCGCGCCGCTCGAGATAATTGCAAATATAGGTTAATCTAGCTTATTACAAATACGTCATAGATGATCAAAGATAGTTTCATGACATTGTGAAAGATACACATGCACGAGTATTGACACGTGACATAATAGTTAATTACAAGAGATTAGATACATAGGCGGTTAAATGAGAATAAGGAATAGGCGTCGTGAGTGATAAACAAACAGATTTGACCAACAGACAACACCAAAAGTAAAGAGAGGAAATTGCTTAAAGTGTCCACATCTAATGGTCGTCGCGTTACGAGGAAACAAAAAAAAGGAAATGAACCGCTACGAGAAGGTTTGTGTCGCAACGGATACCAGGTGCGCAATATTTTTACTTGCAGTACGGATAGGGATGCAATTCCATTAACGTATACTCTAGTTAGTCGAGTATCAATTTCATAAACCTATAAAACACTAATTCAATCCTCATTCTTATTTTAACTATAATCCTAACTCAAATTTGATGAATTTAACTCAGTGTTAATCTTAAACTTTGCCAAACTTCCGTACGGGCGTGCACGCTATAAATGTCTTTCACACGCACGGATAAAAATAACGTTCGGTACATGTGTTTTTACACACGATTCATTTGGCTTTTGAATTAAGCTCAAATCGCGATCCTGCTGTCGAGAGTGCAATAGTACTTTACTATTGTACTCTCCGACTACTATAGTACTTTCAGAACGATTGTCTCCCAGACTCGCAGAATAGTGTGTTTATTTTTCATCATGTGACATACTTTTGACCAACCAGAATTCAAGAAACTTACAATGAGGGATATAACATTAAATATTCATCGGAAGATGAGACAAACGTACCAGCAGTACTGAATGTAACGGCATACCATGTAACAAGACAATGCACTTGTAGGCCCCTACATACATTTAAATTTAAGGAAAAATATATAATGCTAAGAATACAAGTTGACTGTGGGAGGTACTCTGTATCAGCATGACAAATCACACTGAAGTGAGCAGTACTCTGCCTACATGTATGATTGTGGGATTATTTTCATAGTTCAGTGCATAAACTGAATCTCTGTTCTGTACACAATACAGTACTTTATGTAACGGGGAGTGACACACATATTATCAAATTTTGCTTTTGTTGCTTGCAGTCAAGGTCTGTGATTTTTCTGTAAAGGCCCGATCTCAATTCAATCAAATATTGCAAACCATGTTTTGTTTTCCATTTAATTCACTTATTTCTACCCCACCCACAGCCCAAGAATGAATTGAAAAATGAAAATCAATATATTACATGTACCAAACAGAAAGCACATTATAATCTTTCAATATTTGTCACTATATCACAATATAATAATTATCCACATTTTATATAATTTTTATGCAACTATTTCAAAGCCAAATACCAGCAAAACCCGAAGTACAGTCACCATACCATACATAACAGGGTAGGAATTAATTTTATTTTTAAGGGTGATTTTTATTAGAGCCTTGGGGCTATTTTGAAGTTTTGGGGGCTATTTTGGGGGGCTATATTTGTCACTATATCACAATATAATCATTATCCACATTTTATATGATTTTTATGCAACTATTTCAAAGCCAAATACCAGCAAAACCCCAAGTACAGTCACCATACCATACACAATGAAAGATTGCCAATGTTTTAGCCAGTGCTTCATCCATAAAAGCAACCATTTAAAGGGACGCGCCGCTCGTAATCTATGTACGTTTATTTACCTTACGCTTGCCCCTATTGTAAGGCCGTGCGTAACACTGAACTCTATGCTACGTAGTGTAGTGGTGCGTAACAACAATCGCGGAGCTGCGAACAGAATTGCCGATGAGGGTCAGTTGGGCTTAGTTCGCCTTTCTTTGGGTGAATACGTGCTGCATAGGGAATTGCACACAATTCGTGTGCGCTCGTTTCCCGAAAGTATACGGGCATTCCCGAATATTACCCAAGTCAGGCCAGGTCCAAACGCCCATGACTTGCGACTTTACGGTCCCTTTAATTCATTTTTGTATCAATGCCATAATTTTCAAAAATCGTCCGTCGCCCTGGGTTATTTCCTACGCTGGTACATAACCAGTAGTATGTGTATATTGCATTTCCATCATACAGGGTGCCAGTATAAATGTTGTTATAGTAGCTTGTAACAGTGTAAGTCACAGGTACAAGTGCATGTGTAAATATCAATCACTGTCAATTCTGGTATGTCAAGATGAAATCTGACCCATTGGGTGGCTAGAAGCCAAGGTCATTTGCCCATGACTCTGTTCTACATCCAAGTCACAGTTTGGCAAGATATTATTACAGGCACTCGGGATGTCTATTACTACAGGTTTATAATAGTATCACAACGATCAAAGCAAACCTAGTCTTTGATAACTTACATGTATCATATGTGTGCACTTCATGTATGAGGTACCCAGCCATGTAATGGAAGTTTTTTCAAGAGCTGATAGCAATATTGCCTCCAAAGAAATAAGAATATCACCCAAATTGACACAATACTTTTGACAAAATATATTCTATTGTACTGTGCGTATCTCTAAATTAAAATTGATAGAATAAAAATAAAGCATCAACAAAAGAAAACTGATTTCTATGTATGAGTGTGTTTAGCTATAAATTAAATGCAATGTTTGCACAAACATGTACATATAGTGTATTTCTTCTTAGAAAATATACTCTTTGCCTACTCAAACTATGACCTTTGCCTCTACTTATTAATGTTCAGCTAGAGTAGATCTATTTTTAGTTTATCCATTGGGTAAAGGTCATTTCTGCCCCCCCCCCCCCGACACACACAAACACACCAAATACTGGTCTATGCTCAGCTAAACATTGAACAAGGTCTGTTAGTAAATGGCTCAAGAAGGCACTGGTCAATAATTACTGGTCATTGTGGTCAACTCCATCAACTAGGTCACTATAACAGCACCTACTGTACAACAAATATTGACAGATCTATTAACAACTGCCCCTTGACCAGTGACACTTCAGTTTCTGGTGATACGATGTAACATGCAAATAACGTTTCCAGTTGAAAAAAAAATTAAAAATAAGATTTAATGTATTTAATGTTGGCGTGGCAGCATAACTTTCCAGAGTTTTGTATTGAAGAGTGTTTATGATCCATTCAAGCACTATCATCAAGCTAAGATTCCAGATTGATTTTTTTTTAATTGAACCTCCAGAATGTTAAAGGTAAATGACATGATTGGGGGTAGTCCTCAACTTCGACTGAAACTACTCTAGAATCAAGTAAACTATGCAAGGATTCTCCTGTGAAAATCTTGTAGTCAAACGTTGACTCATTCTAAAATAAACAATGCCAATATCACTCGTAGCAGGGAAATCTGCTGTGTGGCTCTCTATGGGGCTTATTTTTATCGTCCCCGGATAAAATTAAAATACTCCTATGTTTATGCTTGATACTCCTTAAGTAAACAAATTACAGACAAATCCTCCCAGGTGGGAGATCCACTCCTGCTAGTGTATAGTTGGTATATATTTCAACTCATTTGGTTCTTGAGGCATTTTCAAGTGTTCCCAATCATGTCACTAACCTTTAAATGATGGCTTGGACTAAGTACATGGGCTTATAGAAAGTAAAAGGGCAAAAAAATAATATGGACAACAAATCTCTAATAATCAGATTTATCATGTTTTTCTTTACTGCTGTAGTCTCCATTGTACAGTTTGTCACACCAACTCAAATAAAATAGTAGAAAGAAATTTAATACAATATCACTTACATAACAAGTTAAGCTCCACTTTCACTTGCAAAAATTCCACATGACAAATAAATGGAACAAAAATTGTAACTTTTTCTCATCCTTGTTGTATACAAAAATGTCAAGTGTAATTTTGAAAGTATTTATGCCATCCACTGCTTCAATTTAATTCTCACTATCTCTTCCTTAGGAGATGATACAATAAATTACTTATTTGGGAGGTACCAGTCTTGCTCTTTACCTGTAACCATTACAAATTGCATTTCTTGGATTGGCTCCAACAGTATACAAGTAAGTCTGAAAGCATGCAACCAACCATCCCACTTTAGACTGTAAAACATAATCCAGACGGGTGTTTTTTGGCTGACTAACCTGACAAATAAATATTTCATTATTTTGGTGTCCTTGAATACTTGTATTCAGTCTGTTAACCCAAGCGCAACACAGTACATTGTACAAATATACCTGTACTGTCAACCATATCAATTGATTTCCAATACACAGGCACTACAATCAAATATTCAGAAATAACCCAAGCAAAAAATTCTGAGTTCTCTCTAGTCTGAAAACTCAGACATCTCATGGAGTTTCCCTTCAAATGACTGACATTTCATTACAAGAAAGATTCATTTTAAAGGGAAATAACAAGATTTGAGGTTGTTTTTACTTGGGACATAATGCTCCCAGAATCAAGTATACTGTGTAAGGTTTCTGTGGTGAAAATTTCATGGTCAATTACTTCCTCTTTGTTATACAATTATTAGAAAATGCTATGACACTGACAGTGAAACGTGCTGTGTAGCCATAATTATGTAGAATCTGTAGGGCTGGAGATGGTATACTAATACCTGTTTCTCCTTCAGTATACAAATCCCAGACAAATCCTTCCAGCATTGCTTCTAATACACTTTAGGTACAGCATATCATTTCAAATTATTGGGATATTTTGAGTCATTTTTACTACTTCCAATCATATCAGTGCTCTTCAAAGTTAAATGCCGATCATTCACTTAGTTACTGGTCAGACATTTGGCATGCAAACCTACACACCCAGAGAGTACAATTGGGATAATTTAAATCCTACTATCAATATAACAATGAGATTTTCACAAGCCATACTCTAACTAGTAAATAAAAACTCTCCTCACCACTAAACACCACTAAAAACACGACACCACATCAAGACAAGACAAAAAGAAGCTCCTGTTTTTTGCAGTCACCTTGGTTTTTAGATTTTGATCTCTAGCTGCATGCACGGATAAATCTCAATGCACACACAGCACATACATGTAGCTTGCATGGCCTTGGTCACAGGATCAATATGTATGCACACATGCACATTCAAATGTCTGACAAGTAGGGCCTATGTGAAATGTACTGTACCATCTGTACATACATGTATGGCATCTAACTCAGAATATATGCAAGAATCCAAGTAAAATGTCTGAATTGTTACAAGATGAGACTCCATTGATTCCATACAGGTGAACAAGTATCCATATACACGTATATAATATTCTTAAAATTTCGTCCAGTAAATTCATCATTTTCTAGGTTATTTTTTCTCTGTAACGACTAGTAATCTACACACAACATCACTAGTAAAGATATTTATTTGGGGGGACGGAGGGTCAAATCACAACCTATAACTCCCATCATATTAAAGGGGAGTGAAACCCAGACATCTAACTGAATTCAGAGAGTACAGAACAATACAAGATGGAAAATAGTGAAAGTTTGAGTAAATTCGGTTGAACAGTTCAAGAATTATGATTGGTCAAAGTTTATTTAATCCTTGTTATGGAGGATCCTTAAATTGGCAACTCTACACACTTTCCAGATGAAAGTGTGGAGAACTTCCCATTGGATTTGTACACAAATCTTCAATAATTTGCCGTTTTCTGAAGTGTCAGTTGAGAAAGTATCTAAATTCTTTCAGAAAAACATGTAGAAATCATTTGTGCTAGGACATACTTTCACAACAACGGCAAGAGCAAATCAGATATAAGTGAAATTGTGTACAAAACCAATGGAGAGTTCCTTCACACTTCATCTAAAAAGCGGTAGAGTGCCAATATTCACAATCCTCCATAAACAAGTTGGATCAAATAAACTTTGATACGAACATAACCTTGACCGTCAACATTTGTTCAAACTTCCCTAAATTTCCTTCTGTATTGTCTGTAAATCTAGAAATCAGCGCATGGTCTGGGTTCATTCTCAACTTTAAAGTATCAATTGTGGGACAAGCACAAAAGTGCATTGTATTTCTTTATATGTGAATAATGGACGTAATTGGTGATACATTTCTTAGATGACAAAATCGAACATGAAATGTAATTTATACAAAAGAGAGAATGGATCTTCTAGCTCAACTCTCTATGTGCTTTATCTTGGCTGCGCATCATATTCATGAACATTTAGAGTTCCAAAACACATCTACTACTTGCAGATCCAGTAGTAACCTAAGGTCCGTCTCCAGAATGGATTTACATGTAGCTGCATGGCTAACATTGTGGACGCTTCAATTAATACAAGGTGTTTCACAAACCACGAGTGCTCGCCGATTTGCGCGATGCAATAAAACATGCAATATGACCATTTGACCCTAGATGAACTTTGACCTCATCATCCTCATCAACACACATGCGGTACACCAAGGATCATTTGTACTAGTGTGCATACATTGATGTAGAAATATAAGAAATGAGAGCCTGGTCTCATATCATTTGACGCTTTTGACCCCTGGACGACCTTTGACCTCATCATTCCTCATTCAACACACATGTGGTATTACGCCGAGGATCATTGTCCAAGTGTGAACACAATTGATGCCACAACAAGTTAATGAGAGCAAAGTTAAATATAATCTCAATATCAATTTGACCTTTGACGCCTAGATGACCTTTCACGCTCATCATCCCATCAACCCACATGTGGTATTACCAGAGTACATTCTTGTTACAACGTGTGAACACAAGTGACAGAACTAAAGAAATGAGAGCATGTTACGCATGGTCTCATATCACTTGACCTTTTGACGCCCTAACGGATGACCTTTGACCTCACACTCCTCATCAACAGCCATTGGGTATTACCCGTCAGATCATTTGTACCAAGTGTGAAAAAATTGATGCACAAAAAAGGAAATATGCGAAAGTTAACAATACTTTAAGAAACTAGTACATTCCTATGACAAGTGACCTCTAGGATACCCCAGATGACCCTGCATGACCTTGACCCCAATTACCCTTAGTCCCACCCACTGATCATTGTCCCATTTTGGTTTTGAATTGAAGCAACACTTTTCAATTGACCAGTCATTTAACGAAACTTAAGCAGTGTAGCTGAAACCAAATGAGCGGGACAATACTACATATACATACAGAAAAGTGATTCATAGTCCCCTTTCTGCAATCACCGTCCAGTCGAGACAAAATTGTCAAAATTGATATCTAACTAACATGTACATATAGTGTTTCATATAGACAATATACAACCTCTAAATCACAAAAAGTTTGAAAAGTTACAACTGGCTAATGGCAAAATTATGCATGAATAAACAATTAAAAAACTCGGTGACATTAATTGGCCTCAGGTGTACACACAGTAAGTCTATGGGATAAAATGGCAGGTTGGAATGCCGATCAGACTTAAGATTTTCACTTTTTTAAAGCACTAAATAATCATTTTGAATAACATTACAATTTTTTCAGGGCGTCATTTTTAGACCTTATCAAAGACAATGGTAGCATGGGGAATCAGATTTTTATTAACTGTGGTAAATGCTAGCCAATACCTTTAAGGCCATAGTACCATTCATTATACAACTAATATACTTGGAGGTTTGTGCCAAGGCAATTGGCTACTGTACTCAAGCACATAAAAAGTCAAGACACAGCAGAGTTGAATAGTGTCCATTTTAGATTCAAATATTAGCTAGGCTGTATCCCAGAATTAAGTTCATTCATCTTGCAATTTGTTCACTATGAAAAATAATGATTACACTAAGATTTTTTTTTTCTTACAGCAGCCAAGTCGTGCTTGCAAACACACCTGCGATCAAATTTTGGCCGAAGTGTAAGAACTATTAGAAATGATTCTTGCGTTGGTGAGTGGGCTACATGTATGCATTGACTATCATGGTAGCTACATGCAGTCAAGGATTAATTTCATGCATACTGTAGATCTTGTGGTAGGATCCATGTTTGATGTAAGTCACAAGGTCTCCCCCCATCCCCACCCCCACCACCAGTACACAGATGTCCAGTACCAGGGACAGGAAGCAGTCAACCACTACTACTGTAAATGACCCTCACATTCGATCCAGCTGATAGGAAATGCCACCGCTAATGATCTGAATACAATGTAGTTTACGCAGGGTGCCATGATAGATGCAGGTAAGGACGTGTACATGTACATAGTAAGCCCTACTACGTGTACATACATACGTACATAAAATAGAGTCCAGTGGGGTGGTAATTACTAATTACCAGGATAGCCTATGGTACAAGTCCAATGTAGTGCTAATACTGAAAAGGTTAGGTTTACAAAATTACAAGTACATTATAATCAACCAATTCAGTGAAGAATTGTTGATTTCAATTGACTGTATACATATCAGTTTGATACAGAAGCATTTAATTCTAGATTTTTGTAACAGGAATATAATCATGGATTTCAAGCAGTATTCCAGACATTTATCAAGTAATTGAATTGATGGTTACATGTATGAAGCAATCATTTTAGAAGACATCGTTTTTAGTTCTTGTCATTTGTAGATGCCAGGATTAGAACAAAAAATACTGTAAAACTTTGGTGTCTGGGTTGGTATAATGGTGTTCACATACAGAATCAGCAGTTTGAAATTCATGCTTTCATCACTATCTATCAATTTATGAATATCACCTTGACAGTTAAAGGTTAGTGACATGATTGGGAGCACTTGAAAATACCTAAAGAACCAAATCAGGTGAAATATATACCAACTATACACCATCTGGAGTAGATCTCCCAGCTGAAAGGATTTGTTTCTAATTTGTTTAGGTAAGGAGAATCGAGCATGAACATACTAGTATTGTAATTTTATCGTGCCCGAATAGATACAGAAGCCATAGAGAGCTACACAACAGGTTTGCGTGCCACTAGGGATATTGACTAGTTATTTTAGAATAAGCCAACATTTGACTACAAGATTTTCACAGCAGAATCCATAGTTTACTTGATTCTAGAATAATTTCAGCTTAATTTCACGACTACCCCCAATCATGTAATTTACCTTTAAATGTCAACAGGATGGTTTACTCTAGCACTACAATGTCAAGGGGAAATGATGGTAAAAATGGTCATTCATAGATTTTCACTTTATTAAAACAATTTAATGACTTAGTCCTTGCTGTCATTTGTTTGCAACACACTAGTAAGGTATTAGTGAACTTGTGGATTATTGGATACAACACAGAGCTGTCAACTTCTTTCAGAGCATTTCAGTATTTTGATGGCTGAAAATCAGCAGTTTGCTAAAGTAATCAGTATCTCTGGCAGGCATGTAAAAGGAATACACATAATTCAAAATTTTGAAAATCAGTAATTTGCATAAAACCTTCAGTATTCTCTGCAAATTTCAGTACAAAATACTGAAAATCAGTACTACTTGACAGCTCTGAGTCAGGTAATTACAGGATGCGACTGGATGCATCATCATGGTCTTCTGGTCCTCTACCTGTAATTTCCATGAATTCACACACTTTTGTGTGTTTTCTGAATGGTATTCACTAACAGGGAAATTACACTGTCCACCTACATACAAAGTCATTTGACTTCAGTGACTGATTAAAAACCAAAAAAAATTATGGCGTCAAGAAATCACATGATATCAGTTAACTGCAGTTTACTAATCACCTACCAAGAAATAGTGCCCCATCCCTACCTCATCCCACTTATTGCTCCGATCTCATGCCATGCCATGCATGCCAGGGCCCCGACTGTCAACCCCCGGGGGAGGGGGGGTACTCACGTATATTGGGTATATTGGGATCTGCCACTGGCAAGGGTGACTTTTCCAAGAAAAATCCTTAGACATGGGTCCCCTTTTCATCAAAAAGATCCTACACGAGTCCCATTTTTCAAATTTTCCAAATTTTCGGCACACTTTGCGCACAAACACAATTTTCAAAATAAATCAACATTTATTTTCAGCGCACTTTGCCGAGTAGTTTGCGCACCACAATTTTTTGAAACCCTTAGACATGGGTGCCTATTTACAGCAAAATGACCCTTAGATGTGGGTATGGGTTCAGAGTTCTCAGTGGCACACCCCCATCCGACTATAATCTAAGTTCCCCTCCCCCCTCCAAACCGATTCTAAATCTTCCTTAAAGTTTGGTTTGGAAAACTTCTTTTCACTGTGATCTCTGACATGCCAACACTGTACTGTCCTCTAAACTGTATCTGGTTGATCCTTAAAGGGGAATGAAACCCAGACATCTACTTGCATTCAGAAAATAGATAACAATAAGATAAAGAAAATGGTGAAAGTTTGAACAAATTTGAGTGAACCGTTCAAGAGATATAAATGTTCAAAATTTACATAATCCTTTTGTATGGAGGATTCTTAAATTGGCAACACTACCACTTTTTGAGATGAAAGCGTGGAGATATCCCCATTGATTTTGTACACATATTTTCACAAGTTTACGTTTTTCTGAAATGTTAGTTGTGAAGGTAATCAAATTCTTCAAGAAAACATGTACAAATCATTTTTGCTGGGACATACTTGTACAACAAGCAAGAGGCAATCAGATATTTCATAAAAAATGAGAATAAGTGAAAATTTGTGTACAAAGCCAATGGGGAGTTCTCCACACTTTCATCTCAAAAAGTGGTAGAGTTGCCAATTTAAGAATTCTCCATAACAACGATTAAATAAACTTTGAATATTCATAACTCTTGAACAGTTCAACTAAATTTGCTCAAACTTTCACTGTTGTATTTCTTTTATTGTTCTGTATTCTCTGAGTACAGGAAGATGTCTGGGTTTCATTCTGCTTTAATAGCCCAATAGGAATACAATCACAAAACACATTAGGCAAACACAATGACAAGATTTCACGGCTTAGCTTTAGAATGCAACGCAAATTTTTTGAAGGACCCTACCATTAGTTGGTCAACCAACGGCCAACGGAGTTACGCCAACTCAATGCAAGTTTTTTTGAAGGACCCTACCATTAGTTGGTCAACCAACTGCCAACGGAGACAGACATTCCTTACGCCAACTGCGTTGGGTCGTTGGTCCGTTGGTCAAATTTCCTACGACCAGGGTTAGGGTTAGGGTTAAGGTGTTTAGGGCTAGGGTTAGGGTGTTGGTATTAAGGGTTAGGGTGTTTAGAGTTATACAGAGACTCCAACCCCAAACACCTCTTAAGCGGGAGATTCTCCAGCCGAGACCCCTAGCAAACGGGAGACTCTGACTCAATGTGCGCGTAGCCCACATCACCGGCGCAAAGCATGAAATTCCTTAACGGCCAGAGGCAATTCTTAGGGTTTTAGAAGCTCTCTGGTGCTATCTTAGGCTTATCTTTTAACATATGACAACACTAAATGAGGTCAAATCCATTGATTCAGATTCATTTCTTTTCAAAAAGGTGGTTAGGCGGGAGAAAAAA